>KN825604.1:0-15826 GCA_000827395.1 Paxillus rubicundulus Ve08.2h10 | reverse complement strand
CCCCGCCACGCAGTATTTTTATTACTAGCACGTTACCCATATTACATTGTTCTTCGCACTGTACCAGCACTCCCTTGTTGTTTGTAGACCGATGTAGGCCGATAGCCACTCAAGTCCCATTGAGCCATCTGAAGATGGCGCAGGCCTTGAGCTTGATCGATTGTCATTGCACGATATCCATATTTCTCGCGTCACAAATCATGTGCACATCATAGTTATATAAACGCAACCTGGGCAACGCGCCAGGCGGGTGATCTGAGCGTAAGTATACAGACTGTAGGATAACGTAGGATATACAACGGGGTACACAATCCCATAGTCCTGCAGGTGCCGGTTCCTAACGTCATTCACACTACGCTGCCGCTGTTACACCCTGCTCCAAATCAGCGTCCACAACGCACCATCCCCGCTCTTGGGCGGCTGGACATTCACTGGCCCGCTGTCTATGAATCGCATCGTCTTCAGGGGTTCCGACCTCTGCCTCCTGCAATGATTCGGCTTGGAGGTTCCGAAAGACACGACACACCATAGCGCTAGTTAGTGCCGCCGCGGGGACCGAGGCCGACAATTGTAAAACCGAACGGGTGGAGGGGCAAAAGGGCTAGCACAGAACGCGTAACATTGACACCAGTCGTAATGCTATTCCAGGAGGGCGAGCACTCGAGCAATGGTCAGAAAGAGAAAATCCGTACAGATAATCCTGCTGTCCACCTTGCAGAACAGCCCGTGAAAGGCGGGGAAGGGCCTAACCGCAGCAAAACGCACTCCAAACCCTCGGCCCTGTAGTGTTGTGGTACATGAGTATCTTTTACATGATCGCGAGAAAAACGAGAGCGTCGAATAGCACAGGCACTATGAAAGCTGCAGACACATAATTCTTGGTTTTGCAGTCAGCGCAGTGTCTCGTGTTCGCGATTTCATGGTAGTCATCGAGGGGCAGTACTACCATCGATGCACCAACCCCACAGAGCCAAAGGAATGTGAGCAAGTGACGGATGATCCTGTTTGGGAGGAATATGGCGTGGACACGTTTGGGAAAGTGGTATGAGGATACCTACCACCCAAGATACGCAGAAGGTCCACATAACAGACCCCCACTCTTTGATAGGACCAGCTAAAGGAATGGGGAGTTATCAACAACCGAGACGTCTGCCATACCCCTCTGGAAACATATTTTTCGCCAATACCGAGATGAGCACCACGGCAAACGCAAATGACCTGGTCCCAGGCGTTCATATAACAGCCGCGATTTCAGCTATCTTCACTCCACCTTGCCGAAAAGTAGGCGAACAGCGCGGGCGTTCGTTTGCATGTTCGAATCAATCGCCAGTCCTTGCGAAGACTGGAAAGCATATCCCAAAGAAGAGCCTAGGCCAACTCTGTCAGTCATCTCATCGAGGACAAGGCAAGGACCATACGCCAAAGGTGACAAGATAAACGTTCCTCGACGCTTCATACTCACTCGCAATCGTGGGCTGAAGATACATAGTTGAGGTACACATTGGGATTGAGGGTCTCCGGGGATACGTTCTCGCTCATTTAGAACCAGTGGTGCACTCGCCAGGATGGTCACGGATCAGCGATAAACGTCCAATGAAGTTGGGTGCTGAACCCGTAACGTAACTCGAGGTTTGTGGTCCTCCACTGCACAGCGAGCACGTCCAGGCGGCCTAGTCATTCTAGTCGGGGAGTGAGAAAACATCATTCTCGGACCTTGGTATTGGTGCACCAGCCAACCGAGGCCAATATTTGCAGCATGGATGGATGGGTGGTAATGAATATTGTATAGTTGTCACGAGTAGCATGTCCAGGTGGGCGTTACGAAAGACGATCATGCCAGTGGTTGCCTTTGCACATAGTGCTGTTATTCTGCACTGGAGTCGCTGCAACTTCCCCTCAAGCATGTTCTGTGAGGAAATAACGAAGCCTAGGTGACACGTAGCGCTGAGCCAGCAGAAAGTAGACCCAGACATGTCTTGGAAAGGACCAAGCCACGCGATGATGCTAGTGGCAGCTAGTTGCTTGAGGTATTCACTCTTATCGACCAAGACAACCAACCGCACTCGTAAAGAGTAGTGACACGATATATTATCGAGTCATTGCCCAGCCTGATGATGCATGATTGAATCACTTGGACTGGCCAGCATCATGGTTGCCGCCACAGGGCGAACTGGAGCTTCCAAGTTGAAGTCTCGGTCGTGCTCCTAGTATACGGCAGCAACCTGTGTCAAACCTGTACCCTTCTGGTTGTCAAGCGGTATATGTTCGGATTCGATATCGAGCGCATCAAGCACGCGGGCGCCTCTTTTACTGGGTGGGGCAATTTCAAGTTCATGATAGACGAAACCCAAGTTAACTGTGTGTTGCCACAACCATGTCTCAAGGTCAAGTATTGGTGCTCGATGTTCTCTGCGCTTTGGTGAGTTTCTTATCCATGTATTTGCAGGCCTTGCAGGCCTTGCAGGGTTTATTCAGTTTGAATCTAACAACATCGCCAGGGAACTCACTATTGGTATAAGAAATGCGAACCATCTGTCTCGTGGTCATTACTCGCTCAGATCTTCGCCATCCCTCTGCCTTCTGCACTGCTCTTGACTAACGACTCATCCTCAGTCGTCGGGGCATTCCTGGCAGCGTACACGCTTTTTCTCGCAACATTGTTTACGTCGATCGTTGTATATCGCCTCTCTCCGTTTCACCCTCTCGCCAAGTATCCTGGACCCATCCTCTGCAAAGTATCACAGTTCTGGGCAGTATCAGTCGCCTCCTGCGGAAAAACTCACCTTTACCGCAAAAAATTACATGAACATTATGGATCTATAGTCCGCATCGGTATGTCATTGGACAATTCTCACGTAGCTCTACTTATGAAGCTGAAGGGCCAAACGAGCTATCTGTTGTTGATAAAGACATGTTACCATTCATTCTTGGTCCGCATGGGATGTCGAAGGGACCTCGTAAGAGCACCAACGTCTTTACAGCTGGAGGCTCATTCTCTGCCTTGAACAGTCTTTCGGGGGAGGCGCATGACCCCCATTAGCGACAAAGATGTGGAAAATTTCACCTTGATCAGCACCCGTGATCCACAGCGCCATGCAATCCTGCGGAAAGCGTGGAACAAGGCCTTTGCAGTTTCACCTTTGAGGGACTACGAAGAACTAATGCTCTTGCGTGCTCGCCAACTGATTGAAATTCTTCAGCGTACATGCAAAGAACAGGGTGGAATTGGCCGCGTAGACATCGCGACTTGGATTGGGTATTTCTCGTGAGTGGTCCCCACATGGTTTTGACTACTGTTCATATCAGCTGCAGGTTCGACTTCATGGGTGACATGGCGTAAGTCCAACTTGGTAATCAAATTGCCTATATCTTCTTACATAACTTGCGCCTACTTTTCCAGTTTCGGCGGAGGGTTTGAGCTCATGAGCGACGGTGATAGTGAACAGCTCTTGCAGAATATGACGAAGGCACTCTAGTCAGTCGACACCACTCCGTTCGGAAAACGTCTGGCTTATCCTCGTTTCAGTTACCCTGCTTTATGTCAGCACGTGCCTTGGTTTGCGCGTATCCTACGCAACCTGCCCTACTTGGGAGCACCGATACGCGCCTTTGGGTCATTTGGTTTCCAGCGAGCTAAAATACGGTACAGCCAGGAGCTCAAAAGGAAAGATCTTTTCTATCATCTGGTATGATTTATTATTATTTCAGCTACGGTCGTATTCATTGATGGCGGGAACCCAGATTGAGGCTTACCATGCTGATTCGCAAGAGTCACCCTTCCCACTGATCGTCTCAAACTCTTTGCTCGCCATCGTAGCGGGCTCAGATACGACTGCTTCCGTGCTAAGCAATGTCATATATTATCTGTTGGTGAACCCGAGCTACTACACGCGTTTGCGTGAAGAACTGGATGCAGCATTCCCGCCGACAGAGGAATCTTCCCTCGACACGGAAATATTACCGAGTTTGTCCATGTTAAACGCTGTCATGTATGTTCACATTCGGTCTTAGCAAAGCACGACGCTGACCCCTTTGGGACGATGACAGAAACGAGGTTCTTCGTCTGCAACCCCCCGTCCCAACGTCACTGCAGCGTGCGCCTACAAGGGGTACCGGAGGCAAAATGATGGGCACTCAGTAAGCCCTTGTCGCATTCAGACGTCTTTATTGGATTCACGTATTTTTCAGCTACATCAAAGAGGGAACACACATTCAAGTCCCTCCGTACGTTTTGCACCGCGATCCAAGGTATTTCTTCCCGCGCCCCGACGACTTCTGGCCGGATCGATGGCTTCTGGAGGTCTCCAATTCACCAGATCTTGTTCTGGACCGAAGCGCATTTATACCCTTTTCCATGGGGCCAGCGAACTGTGTTGGCAAGTCCCTCGCAACACTTGAATTGAGGGCACTCGTGGCGCTGTTAGTGATGTACTTCGACATGGAATTTGATGACGGATTCGATCCCGAAACTTGGATAGAGTCTTTGAGCGATTACTTCGTTCTGAGCAAGGGAAGGCTTATGGTGAAGATGACGACAAGGGAAAGACGCTGTCTCGCGGAGTAATCCTTCCAATGTTGTCAAATGGCGAATTCCATACTTCCTACTTGGCGTCGCATGTAATCCGCACCAGACATCACTATATAAGTTCACATTTTTGGTCGTTGCTGTGACTAGATGTCTAAATCATCGTCGGGATCATCATCGTCAATATCATCAGCCGAGTCTGGTTCATACAAGATCGCCCCTGCGGTTGTGAATTTTCCCAAGGGAAGAGCTTTGAAATCAAATAGCTTGAGCGAGTACATGAACAAGGCTGACCTTCGTGGACATAGGGCAGAGGAACCTGTGCCTTCGATTTCTCTTGAGATGGAGTAAGGTTCAGATTGAAGGATACGTTCTGGGTTGGATCCGGTGGTTTCTGGGGCACGTCTGTCAGAAACATGATCTCATGGGAAGAGGACACTAACCTCATCCGAAGATTTCTTCCGAGCCCATATGCTCTTCAAGCTATCGAGCTTCTGAAGGTCCTCGGGAGCATCGCCTCTCCATCCTTCGATTGTGCGTTCGATTGATCGCTTTCGACCCTCTGCACCTGCTCCCCTGACCACCAACTCGACAACGAACTCTCGCGTATCCGTTCCCCACCCAGAGCACGTACCAATACCACCGGATCCATAGACGAGGGTTCGACTTTCGTGAGCGCGTTCGGAAACAGGGATGAAGACACTCCAGAACTTTTCAGGTGACCCAGCAGGAGGCGGAGGGGCGAGATATGAAGATGCGAGATGATTTATCAGAGCCGAAGGGTGAGCAACAATGTGCGTCAGAGTCGGAGAGAGATGGGTCTGTGTCAGGGCAGCAAGAAGGGGGCATGAAAGAAGGTGGAGTATCAGAGTAGAGGGGTCTGTGCACGATGAGTAAAGGCGGGACACAGAGAATTGCGTTACACACGTGAACGGGACGTGATCATGTTGAGAAGGGACCTTATGAATCTATACGTCTGAGAGTCAGACGCGAGATCTGAAACAAGGGTGTCGACGGAGTCGATGAACACATTGAGAGGCCCGAGGGGGGCTGTTGACGCAAGGATCAGCATCTGCACCCCCACATCAAAGGGTCCCCGACCTGAACTGACAGCGGCCAGCGTTTCATCGCGTGAATCATGCGAAACATTGTATCTGGGTATGCGTTCAGTATAATCGAATGCCTTTATGGATTCATCTGATGTATCCGGCCAGCCTTTGATCAGTGAAGCTGGAGGATACAGTAAACAAAACACTAGGGTTTGTGTTGGAAGCTTCGCGGGCTGAATGAGTCTGCGTAAGACGGGCAAGCACGTCTGTGAGACAGATGATTGTACGATGACCAGAGGCTGATGTGGCCGTGTGTTGGTTGGGCTGTCGATGATAGAAGGGAGTAATGCCATTGCGGCAACGATAAGTGAACTAGGTCTTAAGACAACAGCAGTGACAAGCTTTAGATTCAACATCAAATAGACGGCCTCTTGCCCTCGTCCTCCTTCCACCGGACTTTCTCCAGGCTCATGAGATCCAGCGTCCATCCATAGACTCCCACCTTGCTGATATGCTTCTCCACAGTGAATCCCAACTCGCCCAAAGACCTGTATACGTAGTCAAGTAGGGGTGTGGCTAATGTTTCAAGGCCCTGCACGTCCTCTGCCATTGTGAAAGCGTGGCGAGCTGCAAATTGAAGGAGATCATTCTGAACCTCAGACTTTCGGAAAGGCTCTTCCACGTAAAAATGTCGGATAGTTGCCGTGGACGTTGTGCCCTTGGAATAAAAGTCTTTTGATTTGTCTGCGAAGAACTTGCCATCCTCGGTCTTCTTCACGAAGCTCTGGTTAGATCGAGAATCCGTCGATGCGTCGATGGCAATGAGGCCGATAAACCTGCTACCGTATTCGAGAATGAAAATCCCCGACGATGGTGACCGGGCGTAGTACTTGTGAATGTCTGCAAGGTCAGGCCTGTGGAGGACGTCGGATGTAAGTTCTTCAAAGTATGGTCGGTTGATCCTTGGAGCTAACATGAGTGCGGATATAACAGTGAATGGGGAGGCATGTACCAATCGAGGGCAAACAATATCGCAAAGCCCAAACAACCAAAAGCCGGCAAAGGCGACAGCCAACCAAGCCAGCCATGCTCTGGTTCAGGCCACCAACCCAGGGACTGAATCATGATGCATGATGCTGCGACCCATACGCTGAGGGTCAATGGGTGGAAAGCGGCTGTTGATTGCATGCAAGCTAGTCTGAACAACCCAGTTACGATGAGATCAGGAGGAGCGCACCTCGTCTATTGGCGACCGCAAGTGCCTCCATGACCGCCTTGCCCACTGTGAACTTGACGAGTTTCTCGTCATCGGACCTGTATGGGCGGATGACAGCTTCGTGGTCGACCATCGTCTGCCCTGGATGAACGCGCGTATCAGAGATGGTATAACATGCACGATACAGTACTTGGCTTTTAAGTCGGCTACCCAGGGCAGCGTTGGTCGCACGTTCGTGAGACTCCTTTGGCGTTAGTTCGTGCCTGCATCTGTCTGTCGACTCGGCGACAGTCCACATCTACCATAATTAGGCAACAACTGATTTCAGGTCGCAAATCGTCCTGAATGGCAGTTTGTCTCTAGACTTGCCATCCACCACCATGCTCGTCACCAAAACTCATCATGACGTTCCCAGTAAGCTCGACAACCGGCGGCCAATCCGCATCTTCGTAATCTCTCCGGTTGTGCCAAATTACCCCCAAGCCAAATTCCCAGGTGCGTCCCTCATGCCCCTCTTGGTAGCCGATCGTGAAACCGGTGCGTTTCCAACAGCTGTTGTGTGCTTCAGGTATGTGCCATGCAACCGCCGTACCCTGAGTTCTCGAGCTGATCGGTGAACCAAGCGAGATTTATCAAGTTACGGGACCTGTGGAGAGGTTTGCTGGACAAATTGCGAGTCATGGATATATCGTCGGTGTGTTTCACGACCGATCTAATGCGGATGCCTCTGAAACCAGGGCTCACAGCCTGTCCGTCAATTTACCACGAATTCGAGGGTCCCGAGGCCATCCCTTATGACACGGAGGGTGACTACATCTGATAATCTTTTTCGATCATTGATAGATGTTCACGACCAGGCACCGACAGAGGTAACAGATACAAAGTGGGCATCTCTTTGCGTACTTCATCGTTCATTCCTGACAACGTTGATAGATCCAGAAAACAGTAGCCGCCTACGATGATGTGCTCACTTTTCGTGCGTTGGCAGTAAATCCACTGACATGTGTTGTCTTGATAGGACACCACTCTTTCTGTCGACCTTTTGGTTTCTCTTCCGAACTGCAACGGTCGCATCGCAGGTACGTGCATCGACTAGCCTTCTTGTAAGTACTCATAGTTCTTCAAGCCACGGGCATGTGCCTTGGTGGCCACCTGGTACGCCCCTCTCCCTCTTAAATGCTTAGTGTCTTACACGAGTGCAGGCGTTTCGAGTGAGACGATGGGTTTTCTCCCTACCAAGCCGGACCACCCTAATCCCTTGAACGTTTTCCTAGGCCGCTTTTGACCCCAGAGTACTGTCGTCTGTGTGCTTCTTTGCAACTGATGTCCATAGTGCAACGCTTGGAGAAGGTCAGGCGGACGACTCGCTCGAGCGAGTTCGTAAAGGGGACATGGCTGGGAAGGGCGAGCTGGTCGTGAGTATTAGGGTCCGCCATCACATAACGTTATCTCAACTAACAAGCGGAATTTCAGATGATTTTTGGGAAGCAGGCAAGCTCTAAAACCTTGCTTGGCGGCTGCTCTCAGCTGATGCATGGTCAAGGATACTCACATACCTCGTGCTGGCCGCGATCTTATTAGGACGACACTCGAAGACGCAAACGTCCCATGCTCTGTTCGTTGTAACTTACCTTTCTTCATGAAACGACACCAACCAGCTATCCCAGTTTCTGGAAGTACAAGCGCAACATGCTTTCATCCGAGATGAATCCTCAAAAGGTCGTTGGGATGCTGCGCTTACCAGATCGCTCTTCACTTTCATGATGGAAGTGTTCGAACGAACCGTAGGCCGCGATCTGGGCCAGAGGAGTAACATAGGACCCAAGGTTGAACACATTTGCTAGATAACCACAAAGTGGAGGTCGCGTACTCGAAATTTTGATGTGTCGAAGCATATTCCGAATTCAATAGTCACAGCTGTGAATATACGGTCCTCGACAACAACTTCGTTCTTTTTATTCCAACAACTTCCGCGTTATTAGTGAAGGCAGCCAGAAATCACTGGTCATGATCTCATGCTGCTGTCTTCGTTATTGTTCATACAGAAAGCACGCGGTGAAAGGGGGACATTGCAGGTATGAGTACCGTGAGAAGCTGAGGAAACAGAGAGGGCAGCAGAGAGGGCCAAAAAGAAAAAAGATTACAGTGATTCTACATCTATTTACTTCTTCTTGGTAGCCTTCTCAGCGGACTTGGTGACTGTAAAGGAGAGATTAGGTAAAACTCGTGGGACTGCAAAGAACTTACCTTTGCCACCAGACTTGTCGGTCTTCTCGACGGACTTGATGACACCGACAGCAACGGTTTGTCTCATGTCACGGACGGCGAAGCGACCGAGAGGTGGGTACTCGTTGTATGACTCGACACACATGGGCTTGGAGGGAACGAGTTTGACAATGCAAGCATCACCAGACTTGACGAATTTCGGCGCCTGCTCAAGAGACTTGCCACTCCGACGGTCAATCTTCTCAATAAGCTCAGCAAATTTGCAGGCGATGTGGGCAGTGTGACAATCAAGAACTGGAGCGTAACCAGCACCAATCTGACCGGGGTGGTTGAGGACGATGACCTGAGCGTTAAAAGAGGCGGCTTCCTTGGCGGGGTCGTTCTTGGAGTCAGAAGCTACGTTGCCACGACGAATATCCTTGACCGAAACGTTCCTGCAGGAAATCGGTGAGGCGAAAACATGGTGGCGGAGATAAACCACCTACTTGACGTTGAAACCGACGTTGTCACCAGGAAGACCCTCAACAAGTTGCTCGTGGTGCATTTCCACGGATTTGACTTCGGTGGTCACATTGGTAGGAGCGAAGGTAACAACCATGCCAGCCTTGATGACACCAGTCTCGACACGACCGACGGGCACTGTTCCGATACCACCGATCTTGTAGACATCTTGGAGGGGAAGACGGAGGGGCTTGTCCGACGGACGGACTGGGGGCTCAATGGCGTCAATGGCATCCAGGAGGGTCTTGCCCTTGACGACACCGCCCTTGGTCTCCTTGGTCCAGCCCTTGTACCAAGGCATGCTGTTGGACTCCTTGAGAACCGTTGGATTGGATGCAATATTGTACACAACTCACTTGGGGGACTCCTCCAACATGTTGTCACCGTGCCAGCCAGAGATTGGGACGAAGGCAACAGCCTTGGGATTGTAGCCGACTTTCTTGATGAAGGTGGAAGTTTCCTTGATGATTTCGTTGAAGCGGTCCTCACTCCACTGTTGGGACTTGTTGATCCTAGTACATTTTATATGCTCTGGGACAACGAACCTTGGTGGTGTCCATCTTGTTGACAGCGACGATGAGCTGACGTACACCGAGGGTGAACGCCAGAAGGGCGTGCTCACGAGTCTGACCGTCCTTTGAAATACCAGCCTCAAACTCACCGGTACCACCAGCAATGATGAGGACGGCACAGTCAGCTTGGGAGGTACCAGTAATCATGTTCTTGATGAAGTCACGGTGTCCAGGAGCGTCAATGACCTGATATCCTCCCTCAGATTTTGTTCGCTGAATGCTTCAAATAAGATTACATACGGTGACCATGTACTTAGGGGTCTCGAACTTCCAGAGGGCGATATCGATGGTGATACCACGCTCTCGCTCGGCTTTGAGCTTGTCGAGCACCCAGGCTGAATATTCAATGAGAGACCCGCAGAACTAATCGCCTAAGATCGATGGCTCACCATACTTGAAGGAACCCTTGCCAAGCTCAGCGGCTTCTTTCTCGAACTTTTCGATAGTACGCTTGTCGATACCACCGCACTTGTAAATCAAATGACCAGTAGTGGTCGATTTGCCGGAATCGACGTGACCAATGACTGTGATGACTCAGATCGGGAGTCCTGATGACGGCAAGTGATAAGATACTCACCGACGACGTTAACGTGGGTCTTTTCCTTTCCCATTTTGATGAGTTTCTGTGAGAGAAGGATGAGTATACAGTGCTTAGAGGACACAGATCGCAGGCGATCAAGACTATCAGACAGCAAAAGATGACAAAAGATAGAGGTCAACTAGATTGTTACGTGTAGATGGCGATTGCCACCAGTAGAAAGGAGAGACAGAAAGCGTTGATTGGAATGATACTCACTTAAGTGTACAAAAATGAAAGAAAAAAGTGAAGAAGGAGAGGATGTGGGAGTATGAAAGAAAGAGAGAGCTATCGGATGTTTGCTGATAGTTATACCTTTCTGCACCGAAAATTTTTATCGATTCAAAATCGATGTTGATGATAAATTGATATGCCGTCAACTCCGCTCGGCACCGGCCACTCCACCGGCCACGCCGAATCCTCGTTGCAGCACCATGACTCGTCCTCTTGTTAGAGACCACCCCATTCAAGGATACAGTTTTATATATTCGAGGTAATCCCGGTGATGATACAGGAGATCTTTCTACATCCTTTCAACGACAGTGTGCTGGAAATGACAAGAGACAATGTGTTCTACTCATGGCAGATCAATGCTTGATGATACGTACGAGTGTGAGATGGGAACGATAAATCGAGATGCGAAACTGGCAAAACCACAGCTATGATAAACTACGTACCGTAACAAGCCAATCAACGATTGGAAGTCCTAGGCCTCGTTTCCCTCTTTCAGGTGACACGCGCAGGGAATGCGCTCGGTTGTGGAGAGACCTGTAACCGATTTCCATATGGCTTGTCCATACCCCAGCCATCGTGGCCACTCAGGAAACGGCATCGAAGGACGCTTTCGAACGTTGGTCGTGCATCAACCTCCACCTGCAGGCAGGCCCTCACAAGAGCTGCAGCATCCCCAAGAGCTCCTCCTCCATCTTCTTCCTCCCCTTCTTTCACCTTGTCATCTCCACATCGTTCATCTAGAGCGATGGAGGCATTCGCAAACGGGGACTTCAATCCCTCCTGCGCTTCAGCTGCAGTGAGGAATGGACATTCTCCGACTAGGAGAACGTAGGCCACCACGCCAAAGGCCCAGACGTCCTGCTCCTTTCCGTGATATCGCTCGCCTCGTAGTATTTCTGGTCCAGCATAGTCCAGTCTTACGAGGACGCATTTAGCAACGAAAGGTCAGATTAAAGCAGGAGACTCACGTCCCACTAAAGGTATCCCAACCGTTATTCTTGATCAGGCCCGAACTCCCGAAATCTATCAATATGCATCTCCCGTTTGGACCGAGGACTACGTTCTCGTCTTTCACATCGCGATGCACTGCGCGAAAGTATCAAAGTTTCGTTGTGCCTTGCAACTACTGCAGTGCTCACCAATGCCGTGATCGTGTAAAAAGAAGAGTGCATCTGCCAACTGACCCAGATAGCTGCGAATGGAAGAAGGGGGGAGGCCTTCTGGGTATGTTTCTACCAGATCGAAGAGATCTGTCGGAGGGGGGGATTCGTTCGGGAGGTGCTCAGGCGTTGTTGATGGTAGGACAAGGTAGTAGTAATGGTTATCTTCAAAGAAGTCTAGGAGAGGACAAATATTTGGATGACCCTTAACTACCTTGCCCGCTTCCCAGTGCGCCTCCAATTGGATTCTCGTTGCAGATGAAGCTGATATCGAGCGATGACGTCGTCTGGGATCCCATGGACGAACAGGAGGAAGGGTGTACGAAACGGAGGATATGAGAGACATGACATAGATCTCGATTGGTATAGTTCCGTACTCATGGTGCCGTTTCCAGCAATCGGCAAGAATACGTGACTTAATTATCTGTTTGATGACCAGAGGTGGCTGCCAGTCGATCAGAATCACTGGTTGTGAGTCAAAGAAACAGCTCCATACCCCAAGGTTTCCATCTGATTTATACTCCCGAGCACGTTTGACAAGGCCATAGGCACCCCGACCGATCTCTCTTTCAATGAAAAAATCCGAAATCCTTTTTCCGTCTGGGAGGACTTTCGCACCTTTCACCGGGATTGGAGGGCCCGTGCTGGCAACAGATGACAATAAATTTACTGTACTCCCCGACCGACGCAATATTTGTGGCATGGCAGGAGGGGGTGAAGGTGGATCAATCGGGGCAATTGATACGCGCCCAGCAATAAGCGATACACGTTGCTGCGAGGACCGCCTGCGTGGGCGCGGAAGAGTTGGCGAACGCGATGGTAGCGAACAAGATACTTCGGATGCATTTGACTGGAGAGGTGTCAGCGACCATGCAGGTTTGAATGGGGAATGAGGTTGTGAGTTGGAGATCGGGGAGTCTACTAGTTGTGGAGCGGAGACGGAGGGTTGTATGGTGAGTGACTCTCGTTCCGGTGCGGGGGCGTATGACCTGGCAGCAGGAGGAGTGGACAGAGATGGGGAAGACCACAGTGCTGTGGCTTGATGTTTCGTAGAGTCACAGATTACAGGCTCGTAGATGGGTGCTTGTGGCTTGTTTGGAGGAGAATATTCGGCCTGGGATAAAGCCGCATGATCATCTTCTTTGGCGGTCCAGTCAAAACCACGTCCTATTGAAGTGACGCCCCAGCTGTTGCCCACACTAGCTGCCCTGTAGAACATTGGGGGGGCGGGAGCAAGCCAGTCGTCATCATCGAATGTGAGGTCCAATGGGGATTCCGCCAACATCAAATTCAGTATGAGATGGTATGAGAGGGCAATAACCTCTCGAACGACGAGTCAAAGAGCACCGATGTTGAAAGCTGAAACGCAAATTGGAAGAAGAAAGCTGACGAGTCAATCTTATAGTGGATATACACAGGTAGTACTGCCTAGCCAGCGCAAGGGACGACTCCGAGTTTCAAGATTGTTTCCAGATGGTCATCCCGCCGCCTCGGCAATCGATGATGTTTCTCACGCTCTACTTGCTGTCTTGAGTTAATACTTACCACAGCATGGAAATTGTTTCAACCAAAATACAGAGGAAGACAAGAAACAGAACTTTTGGATTTTCGTGGCCAGGTTGGTTCACATACCGATCTACCCTAATGTCAGCCGGGGAAAACGCCATCGTGCGCAAGAACCAGCAGACACAAGTGGGTTGCGATTTCTTGCTGTGAGCGACGAAAGAAGGATTCGATTGGGTGGGGATCATCTACGCTAGGTACACGTAGCGGTCTGCGCCAGAGCAGAACGCACTTGGCGAGTTTACGAGCTCTGACATTAGACCAATGTGACATACACGGCAGGAAGCTAAGTAGCTTCTGGAGTATAACAGCGCCATCGTGATCGGCCCTCAAGGGAGGCTGCAGGTGCTGCCCAGCTTCGACGTCGACGTCCAACCTTGGACTGTGCTGAACGCAAGATTCAATGCACCAGGTTTTGTTCTAGTGCTACTAGTGGACTTGAAGTATTAGCATAGATCAACACAGCCATAGATCTGTTGACGCATGTTTGTACCTCACTAAGCAGAGGGAGGAAACCATCGGATGCTAACGCGTCGATCCTCAAGCCCAAAAATTGTGAGTACGACGCCCTCTAAAACTCGCTGTGAACAGGTCCACTTGCCACCTACTGTCCGTGATCACCGAGCTTCGAGAATCTGAGGCGCTGGAAGAGCTGAGAACGCTGGATGGGTGATCTAGCGGAGGGATGTAGAGTTGTCACGAGTGTCCTGTTTTACCTGCCCCTGCGCCTTTGCCAACAGCACAATTCGCGTGCTAATAGACTCTTCTATAGATCGTCATGACCATCAAGATTCCCATTGTCAAGAAGCGTACCAAGGCATTCAAGTTTGTAACTGATCTAGGTCTCTTTGTGCGGACACTCATTGGCCACCGACATACAGGCGCCACCAATCCGATCGTTACCACAGTGTTAAGGAAGCATGGCGGAAACCAAAGGGTATTGACAACAGAGTGAGGCGCCGCTTCAAGGGGCAGCTCCCTATGCCCAAGATTGGTTACGGGAGCAACAAGAAGGTAGGTAGCTCTTCCCATCCGCCGAAGTTGTGCTCCATCTCTCACTCCCATAGACTCGCCACCTTCTGCCAAATGGCTACAAGAAGTTCCTCGTCAGCAATGTAAAGGAGATTGATATCCTTCTCATGCACAACAAAAGCTACGCTGCTGAGATTGCACACAATGTCAGCAGCCGAAACCGCACGATCATCCTTGAGCGGTAAGTTGATTAGAATAAAACCACTTCATTGACATTTCATTCGATGCAATCACTACAGGGCAAAGGTCCTTGGCGTCAAGGTGACGAATCCTGCTGCAAGGCTGCGGTCAGAGGAGTAGACCGTTATTGTCGTGTTTCTCTCATGTATTCTTTTCATATGCTGGAGATAGTCGACATGCGAGTATGCTTTGGGATCAAAGCATTATGACAACAACTCTGTCTGTTGTGTAACCTTTACTTCGCGTTGGGACACCCACCTGATCAGGATAGCACGTGATCACGGACCACTAATAGCTTATGTAAGAACACAGTACATTTCTGGACACCAGTGTTCTGTCACTCAGCAGGAAATTGGTCAAGAAATGACATCAATAATAAGAAAATGAGTCTATCGACCCGTTGGGGGCGTTGCCCCCAAATCCCGCCATACGTTGCAGGGCCATTGGATGCACCACAGTGCATCCAATGGCCGTGTCATTCTATTTCTTATTTTTTTCATCTATCTGTCATCTATCCCTTTTGAAAAATTCACATATCTTTCATCTTAATCATCACTCCTCTAATACATTCCTAAGTACTTCTGTATACACTACATTCCTAGTCTTGTTGTTCTCTTGTCCCAAAGGAAATGCCACCTTCACATGCCTTGGGTTTGTACATTGTGACAGTGCTACATACAATTGTCCATGTGAGAACACTCCACTTCTCAAATCCAGTCCAACATGTTTTACATTCTGCCCCTGTGCTTTATTGATCATCATAGCATATCCAACACACACAAAGAATTGCAGCCTTTTCTCAATCCAATCATATATTCCTCCCTATTCACATCCAATCCCATCCTTGGACACCCTTGGCAGCAGTTTTGAGATGTTCCCATGGCCTTTAGGGGGGTTTTTTTGGCATGGTAAAACTACCTGAGAGGTATCCTCCTGCAGGGGTGGTTCCTGCTAATTCCTAATTTGAATTTGCTACTTTTTCAATCCTCCC
>KN825603.1:0-15905 GCA_000827395.1 Paxillus rubicundulus Ve08.2h10 | reverse complement strand
CTCGCTAATGATAATAAAGGGGACAGGAACAGGAACAGAGGGGAAATGGGATTAAGTGATGTAGGAAAATGATGGAATGCCCCTGGAGGCTCAGGAGTGATGACAAGTAGAGAATGATGAGATGTGATAAATGTCTGCATGGATTCCGAGCGGGCGCTGCAACTCTGAGCGGATCCGCCTGGCGGCGGAGCAGAGGTACAAACTCCGATGTTCTGGGAAAGTGGAGTTATGAACTCCGAGGTCGCGGGAAAGCAGAGGTACGAACTCCGGGGTTGCAGGAAAGCAGAGATACGAACCCCAATGTTTCGGAAAAGCGGAGTTGGTGTTCTGGTTCTGGAGTTCACTGTATTTTGTCAGTGGCAGCATGTCTGAGCTTTTCAACTGCTGCAGTGGCTGCACTTGAGTCCCCTTTGGCATCCATGACAACATTGAAGGCCAGCTGCCAATCAGCATTGTTGTAGTGGGCACCAAGAATCTCTTGAACCCGTTTCTCTGCTTGTGGCAATGTCATGTCAGTGGCTGCAAAGTCATGAATGGCTTTCCATGCAGCTGGATCTGTGTGAGATGGTACTGGTGGCTCATCTGTGGCCACAGTGTCTGCCTCAGAAAGATCTGTACTTCTGTATCAAAAAAATCATTATGGTTGAATTTCCAAGACAAGTATAACTCACAGCTAAATTTGTGTGTGGTCCCAGAAATGTTTTATGGTTTCTGATGATTTATGTTCCCAGGCATGTTGGGCAATCAGCATTCCTTCAAGGATGTTGATTTTGTAAATGTCACATTTGCCTGCCTCATCAAGATCAATTGCATGCTGTCAAATTTTTTGGTGATACAGGGCCTTGAAGCAGCAAATGATACTGGCATCACATGGCTGCACAAAAGGTGTCATGTTTGGTTGAAAAAACTTGAGCCATACATTTGTCAGCTGGTAACTGATTGTGTGTCCAGAGAAATTGTCAATAACCAGGCAGACATGATGGTTAGAGCAGCGCATTTTGAAGTCAAATTTCTTAACCCATCTATGAATAAAAATAAATTGGATATGTGACCACCAATAATAAATTACAAAAGCTTACTCTTTGAAATGAAGTGCTGTCATCCAGGCCTTCTTCTTGTTGTGGTAATAGAAACTGTGCTGCTCAGGGGTTTGCTTCTTGAAGCACCGGGGCTTCTTCAACTTGCCAATGTAAAGCAGATTGAATTTCTTGCTGCAATCTGCATTGCATGCTAAGCCAATGGTAATCTGGAATTTTTCTGTCTTTTTTCTGCTCATCTGTTTGGTCACAAGGCCACAATCAGGTGGTGCAATGATGGATAACATAATCAGTTTGATTACTTCTAGCCAAAAAATAAGATGACTTACAATGGGAAAAGACTTGTCTCATCAAAATTCCATCAATTACATGGTGCAAACTCAGATAATAATTCTTGGCATCGTTTTTGCTCAACCTCAACAGCGGAAAGATCAACAGAGCCTGCTTCACCATGCCAACAGTGCTCACAACTATGCCCAACAAAATGGTGTTAACCAACCATCCCCAGAAAGCTGCTCCTCTGCTGGAACATTAAACAGTGCCTCAAATCGGCACCTCTTCTCCTTCAACATTGGCCCATTGACTTGTTCTCCTTTTGTTTCCATGTTCCTGACCCGTAGGAACAGGGCTCTTTTTACATCTGGTCATGTAACCACCCGGGAACATTCAGATGACAAAGCATTGGGGTTATTGCTTACACATTTTTCTAATTTAGGGCATTCCATCAGCTTGTGAGAGTGTGTTGACTGAGTAAATAACAAAGTCCCTGACTTCAGAGTCTTGAAGTGAGTGATGACATCAGCTTGTGGTGTTGAGGGATGAGCATTAATACATGCCAAAACAATAAGCCAGTCATTTAAAGTGAGGTTTTGCCATGATGTGCAAGGTTGTAATTGTGCTGAGGTGGCAGGTGTGTCCTTGCTGATCTTCTGCTTTCGTGGTTGTCAGTCATAGGGTGGGGGTGTGCCACAGGGTTTGCACTTCTCAGTTGGCATCTTGGAGACAAGATTAGGTTCACAAAGTTAATGGACCAGTACATGAATCACACAAGAGTTTTCATATGCTGAGGATAATGCATAAGCTGAGCCAAACGAGGCCCGGCCCACCAAAAGGACCATCTCATAGTGTATAATGACCTCGAGAGGTCAATGCATTATTCATTATGCATTATTCATTATTTTCTCACTGTCCCACAGTGGGATTCACTAATGTCAATGCACTATGATATTTATGCATCACAATGTTATGCATTTTATGAAAATGTCAACTGTACCTACCATCAATGATCATGGCCAAGCCAACTTGATGGGATCATTCCCAGGACCAATTTAGCAGATGCTGTGAGAACTGCTGGCATGTCTAATGGGTCTGGGCATGGCATGCTCATGGGATAATTTACAGATTCCATCACTCCAGAACCACAGAAAAATGAACCTTGGCCCACCCCATAAAGATGGTACACCCTGTCTGCCACTTCATTGGCCCATCCATCAGTGAATCCAATGCCTACCAGCCATCCATCCTGGGGTGGTGATCCAAAGGCCAACAAACCCAAGGGTAGACATCCTGAGGTCAAAAAACCTAATAGTAGATATCCTGGTGCCAACAAAGCCAATAGTAGATATCCCAAGGTCACAAAACCTGATAGTAGATATCCTGGTGCCAACAAACCCAAGGGTAGATATCCTGGGGCCATTCATCCCAGGGCTGTCTATTCCAAGGGCAGCCATCCCAGGTCCATCCATCCCAAGGCCAGCTATCCATCAGAGCATCTGATACCTACCGGCCACCTGTCCCTGTGCCAATCCAATGGCTACTGGCCAGTCATCCCTCAGCCCATCCCATACATACAGGCCACCCATCCCTTCGCCCATCCAACACCTACAGGCCTGGTATCCCTTGGCCCACCCAAGGCCTACAGAATACCTATATTGTCCAATCCATTCCCCACAGACATAGCTCAATCAACCCATCCATATGTAGTAATGTTGTCAGTGTCACAAGTTGTACTATTTGCACCCTAAAATGGTACATTATTCAAATGTTACATTTGCTCATGTTCCATGTGTTAGTGACTACTTACTGAGGACTACTACAGGTATTATATTCCTACAGGTTTATTACATTCTATATACTCCAAGTCTGTAGTCTCTGTGTCTTCACTGTGTTGATGTTGTTGTTGTCTTCATACATGATGTCAAGGGCTTGACCATGTTGTGCATACAATAGCATGATATGGCTGCCACACTAGGTTGAAGCTCCACTTGACTGTGCAACCACATGAGATGAAGAACCTCTTTCCTCTGTAGGAATATAAAATAAACCTGTAGAAACATGATACCTGTAGTAGTCATCAGTAAGTAATGACTAAGAACTCTACAGTAAAGTGTGTCTAAGCTAAGTACACGATTACTAAGCAATGGCATAGCAACACTGTTTTTTTTTGAGTCCTCAATGACTTGCAGTGTGCTCAAAGGTCTATGCTTGAGCAGTTACCCAATTTGGTGATTCATGGCATGCAGGTGGGTGGGTGGTGGTGGTGTCAATGGCATGCAGTGTCAATGTATAGTCCTTGGTGCCCTGTGTCCTTGGGTCTGGTGGCTCTGAAACACTACTCCAGTAGCCCTGTACCATTTCCATTGAATCCAGTTGGCTGGGTGGTTGTCAATATGACCATTCAACATGGTGCATATGTTGTACACAGCTTGCTGATGCTTTGTAGGTGGTGTCTTGAGTTGTCCATGGTGACATGGTGTGTGCATGAGGTGAGTGTATTGCTTGGTGGCAATAGGGAGTGGTTTGGATGGTCTATGTATGTTCATTGGCATGTTTTGTATGCCATCCTTACCCTTGCTGTGGTCCCCTATCTCACTCTTGACTTTCCTTGACTGTGTTCCCTTACCCTCTCTGCCTCTCAGCTCATCTGGTTGATTTGACTCCTTCATCCCATTGCATCTAGACCATTCACTGTCCCCTTGACTTGCCATTTCCTCTTTGCACCCCCTCCTCTTAAACACAAGGGAGGGTCTTAGTATCTTTTCAGCATTGTTTTGTTTCAATGCCACTGAGGTACCCAGTGAGTCTGCATCCTGTTAGTGTCTCTTTGAGTCTCTTGCACCATGTTGACCAGTTCTGACCATCTCCAGCAAGCTGCAGGAATTTGTTGCCCATTGCAGGAATTTTGAGTTGATTAGTGTCATGTTCCAGGGTTCATAACCTGCAGGAATATAATACTTGTAGTAGTCCTCAGTAAGTGGTCAGTAAGGACTCTACAGTAAAGAATGAACAACAAACATAAGTGCATGATTAGGTAAGCTATGGCATACCCACACACAAGAAACATGAGTAAATGTAACATTTGAATAACACACCATTTTAGGGTGAGAATAGTACAATTTATGACACATATGGATGAGATGATTAACACCTGAGGCAAGGACCACTTTGTCTGTCAAACAAATTGGTGAGAAATTGGCTGACATATTTCGCCTGGATTAACAAATCTGGTGAATAAACATAGTGACCAAACTTAGTTTAACTATGTACAACATTTGAATATAGCACACACTCTCCCACAGAGGGTACATCTGTGTCCTTGGCAAATCCACATCAGGTTGGATGACATCAGAGGGTCCCATGGTAGTATGGACTACTGTGGGGAGTGCAAGGCAATGCACAAATGCTGGCAGGTGTGCCAAAAGGCCCCTTCCTGCTCGATGACTAATGGGTTCCCACGGTAGAGATTCCTACGCCAAACCCACATTGCAACCAATCCAGTTTCGGGTTGTGCTTACCTAAGTCATGCCCACTGACTAGGCCAACTCCCAAGATAGGACATTAGATTGGTAGTTGGAATCCTAAACATGGTCAGATAGACAAGCGGTAGGGACAGCAGTGAAGCCCTCTGATGAGAACTGTTGCAAGTTTGAAACCACTGTCAGCCACTTTCTTTATTTGCCCCTTTTCATACTGTACATGTGACCGCACCATATGGCCTGGCCCTAATCTTAGGAGAGGGGTGTCAGATGGATGAATAAGCAAATGGATGGCCCGACATGTCTTCTTGTGTACACAGACTACATGCTATGCTACTCGTGCCTCACGACATAGCATAGCATATATCTACAGAAATGGACCCACTTTGGGACCTAAACATATTTGACCTTGTCTGCCCATAGGCAGGCAAGCACAAAAATGAATAGACAGTTCTATAGCGCGGAAGATCCCGACAATCGAGAGTGCCTTCTTAGAACGTCTCGAGACTACGTACATGATGTTTGTATTCCAACACTACGCAATTTTTCATGCAAAAGCACTGTTCCACAACTGGCACTTGCTTACATAAGCACATGTTAGGGTTGTGTTTCGCCTTACTTCCGAAGTCCGACTCACAGGTCCAAATGGACCCCCATCAGCAACTGCTAGTAGAGCCCAGCGGCCGTCGACGATCAACCTGCACCGATATGTCGTACGATCATCGACTCGATAATTTTCCTCTGGACAGCGCGTATCGCGTGCTCGAAGTCATTGGTGAAGGCGCGTATGGCATCGTTTGGTCAGTATCCCTGGACCCCCCCACTGTGTCTCGACCCTGCACTACACTTCCCGGTATATGGTCTCGCCTCTGCTAACATATTTTCGGTCCTGTAGTTCAGCAATCCACCAGCCATCACAAAGGAAGGTTGCTATCAAACGCATTACACCATTCGACCATTCGATGTTCTGCCTCCGTACTCTCCGCGAAATCAAGCTCCTCCGTCACTTTCATCACGAAAACATCATCTCGATCCTCGATATTCTTCGGCCTCCAAGTTTTGAGATGTTTAAAGAAGTTTATCTTGTGCAAGAGTTGATGGAAACTGACTTGCACCGAGTCATCAGGACCCAAAATCTGAGTGACGACCATTGTCAGTATTTTATCTACCAAGTGAGTGTGTGACCTTTGCCCTTCAATGATGACCTAACGAGAGAGCAACAAGACTCTCCGGGCATTGAAAGCACTTCATTCAGCGGACGTACTCCACCGTGACTTGAAGCCCTCGAATCTCCTCCTGAACGCAAATTGCGATCTCAAGGTGTGTCTGGATGACCAGTCACTATATCACTCTTCATTTCCATGCGCGTCAGCTTTGTGACTTTGGTCTCGCGCGATCAGCACGACCACCTCCAAATGTTGCAAACGACAGTAGCACGTTCATGACCGAATATGTTGCCACACGGTGCGTTGACGGTTATCAAATCTTTTGGCTATTGCCCACATGTCCCGCGTTATATAGGTGGTACCGCGCACCAGAAGTAATGCTCACTTTCAAAGAATATACCCGTGCTATAGACATGTGGAGTGTTGGCTGCGTGCTAGCAGAGATGTTAAGTGGGACACCTATGTTTCCGGGACGCGACTGTGAGTGATATCCTTCAAATGATTCCCTTCCTATCATCACCACGTCGGCCCCGCTTTGTTTGTCACATCTTGGAGCTATGACATGCCGTAAGGTGTAATATTGCATAGTGGGGTCATAGTTAGAGTATATGCTTCGCCTGTGAGACACTGCCAAGCACTCAGCTGATACCTCTCTCCAACCCCTGAAACTGGGTCAATCAGGTAAGTATGTTGTTCCTTTTGAACGTGGTCTGTTCTCATCATGAGCTCCATGTATCCGGTCTCTGTCCCACCTCACATCGCTAATGCCTCCTCACACTGACCATGTTCTCACAACGTTTGCTTGTTCGACAACGTTTGGATGCCTATATGCATTGTATATCATGTTTCTCGTGCCTTCTCTGACCCTGCCCCCGTAACACGAATTACACAGATCACGACCAACTCTCTCTAATCCTGGACGTCCTCGGGACCCCTTCCATTGATGACTTTTACGCAATTTCATCGCCGCGATCTCGTGAGTACATCCGTGCACTACCATTTCGGAGAGGAAGAGACTTCAAGACGATGTTTCACGGGGCTAATGAACTGGTATGCATTCGAAGTATGTGTGAGAAAAAAAACCGTCTGAATATTTGGTTCATCTGCTCCACATTGCTTCTGTACCTTCGCCACATCCCAGGCAATCGACTTCTTAGAGAAATGCCTTACATTTAGTCCCAAAAGGCGCATAACAGCTGCCGAAGCTCTCCGGCACCCCTACTTTGAGGTGAATTCTCTTCCCGCCCTACCTATGCTCGACCTGCCATTAACTGATGCCTTCGACAGCCCTACCACGACCCGGACGACGAACCTGTTGCTGATCTGATTGACCCTTCATTTTTCGATTTTGATAATGGAGAACCGCTAGAAAAGGAACAGTTAAAAGGCGAGTATGCACCTATTTTCTATTTGGTCTTGGGACACGATCTGTATAATTCAACCTGCCTGTCGATCACGCTGATCAATACAACCAACAGAGTTGATATACAACGAAGTCACCTCTTCAAGGACTCAGCCACCGAACTCTTTCTTGTGTATGGCAGATGCCACACCATAACAAGTGAGTTGTCCTTCATTATTCGCGCGAAGAACTGGAAATCTGACGTGTTGGAGCAGTGTTCAGAATGGGGGTGGGGACTATGACTCTGGAAGAATTGTTTTGGGTTATGAGATACATCTGGGTTGAGAATTTCTTTAATTTCATGTTTGCTACCCGTTGTTTTCTGTTTTCTGTATAACGATTGTGTACCTGTTATGTCCTGCAGAGTGATGTACGCGAAAAAGACGTGCGACAGCTCATGGAAGTGCAGAGCTTTCGCCGTTAGTCACGTGGACGCTGTAGAAAGAACTTGCTCAACATTAACTTACAGTCATTTGCATAATGATCAAGACAAATGCAAGCTTTGGACAGGCATGTTTGGTCATATTTTCTGGACCAAATTGTGACCTGTCACATGTGTCACATGTGTTCAACCTGATGCTGCAACTTGAATGCTGAGGACCAATGTAATCCAAATTACCTGACAAAAACTATAATAGGGCAGTGATTGCCCAGACTACTAGGGATTAGCTAGGAGTAGTAAATAGGTATAAAGGAAACTCACCTCAGCTGCTGCCAAAGAGGGGCAAAGAATGACTGAGGAATCTGAAGTGAAAAGTAAGTATATATATGTAGCGGAGTGGGCAGAGAAGCACTTGCTAACCATAATAAAGGGGACAGGAACAGGAACAGGGGGAAAATGGAATTAAGCAATGTAGGAAAGTGATGGAATGCCCCTGGAGGCTCAGGAGTGATGACAAGTAAAAAATGATGAGATGTAATGAGAGTCTGCATGGATTCCGAGTGGGTGCTGCAACTCTGAGTGGACCTGCCTGGCAGCGGAGCGGAGGCACAAAGTCTGATATTCTGGAAGTGTGGAGTTGGTGTTCCAGTTCTGGAGTTCACTGTATTTTGTCACAAGGTTGGTCAGGGCCCATGTCATACATGGCTGAATGGGGACAGGAATCCTATAAATGGAGACTGATCAGGGCTGGACATTACATAGAGTGCTGGATGGGGAATAGAGGAGTCTACAAGAAGTCTAATTTGAACATAGTTCAAGGAACCTGGACTGGTGCTGAGACTTTCTGAAGCTCCATCCAGGAGAATGTTGTCATGATGCCAACAGCCACATCAGAAGAAGCTGATTCTTGGCAATGATGTTTACAGCATGTGAGGTGGGTGAAAAGAAACATGAATTTGACAAGGGATATGCAACAGTAAAAGTAGGATGGACTGGCATTGAAGCCATACCCTACCTTGTGGCAAAGGAAACTATTTTCAAACATTCCAAATGTCATCATGGGGACCAGTGCCAAGGCTTTGTGAAGGTTTGTGAAGGAGAATGATGACATGATGTCAAGAGCCACAACCAAAGAATCTGATGATCAGCAATGATTTTTATGGCATGTGATTCTGCTGGAGCAAACATGGATTTGAAAAGGGATATGCAACAGTAAAAGTAGGATCAACATGTATTGAAGCCATACACTACCTTTCAGCAAAGCAAACTCTTTTCACACATTCCAGGCATCATCGTGGCTAGGGGACCATCCAGTAGAATTGGCAGTGTATCTGCTGCTGCCAATACAGCCCAGAAACTATCAGAGGAGGAGACAAAGACTCCCCAAATCTCATTTGAAGGCATGGAAGGACAAGAGGAGCAGGCCTGGAGTTTACAGGGAGGTGTACAAAGAGGCAAAGAAGTTGGATGTGGTGGGTGTGATGAACAGAGGGGAATGGGACACTAGGAAGGAGGTAAGTTGACCTTCATATTTCTCGGTCTATCAGCTGAGAGTCCTGGATAGGCATGACAAAAACTATAATAGGGCAGTGATTTCCCAGACTCAGCTGCTGCCAAAGAGGGGCAAATATGACCTTGTCAGAAAAGGAGAATCCATCATCTGTTATGTTCCCACAGATGACATGGTAGCAGACATCCTCACAAACCCTCTCATTCGGGAACAGGACTGGAAATTGGTTCAGGGCATGAAACTACAAATGCACTCAAGAGTGGGAGTAATAAAGTACAATAAACTCTGGAACCAGAACACCAACTCCAGAGTCTCAGAAACCCAGAGGTTGCAACTCCACTCTACTGCCAGGCAGAATTTCTCAGACTCTCAACATCCACTCAAATTCATCTGTAACTTGTATGGACTCTGATTTCACTTCATCATCCTCTTCTCATCATCACTCCTGAGCCTCCAGGGACACTCAGTCACTTCCTTACACCACTTAATTCTATTCCCTGCTTGTTCCTCTTCCTACTCCCCTGATTCTTGTTAGTGATTACTTCTCTGCCCACTCTGCTACATATATATACTTATTTCTCACTTTGGATCCCTCAGTTGTTCTTAGCCCTTCTTAGACAGTGGCTGAGGTGCATCTATTTCATACTTTATTACTACTCATAGATGATGCTTGGTAGTCTGGGAAATCACTGACCTATTATAGTTTTGTCACCATCTATGCTGCAGAATCAATATATACCCCGAAAAACATTGTTTCCACTCAAAATTCACTGAAGTGTGTGTGCAGACATATTATTCACATCACAAGTGTCTCCACTGTTCCACCCCTATTCAACCCCTATTTCAGCCATGTGGGTGTGTTTTAGCACATCCATAGGGACTGGCAGGTTGCCTTCCATGCTGCAGAATTCATACTAGCCATAACCTGCTGTGACTTTGTCACAACAGGGTTAAAGCTAGCTGCTCTCACAGGGGGGGGGGGCTTCACCCCCTTTTTGATAATATATTTTATAATGTATTGGAAAGCTGGGTCCACAGAAGACTTCCAATTTCAAGAGGTAGAGGATGAGTCTGTGAGCTGACCTGGCCTTAGCCTTGTTCCTTCAGCAAAAGCCAGGTCAGCTCACAAACTCATCCTCTACCTCTCTGAATTGTCAGCCCCCTGCTCCTATTTTCATTGTCTTTGTTTTCATTCTCTTCAAGTTGCTTTGTTTCATCCAAAATCCAAGTTCATATATTTCATAAATAATTCATCCTGTCAATTGAGAACACCTCTAAGTACTTCAGTATATACTACATTCACTGTCTTGGTATCATTATGTTCTCTTGGAAAAGCAACCTTACCATGTCTGGGATTTGCACACCAGGAGAGAGGAAATACTGGAGTGTGCAGGTCCAGTCCAACATACTTCACACTTTGTCCCTGTAACTTGTTGATGGTCATTGAAAAGGGAAATCAAACAGGAGATCGCCAATGTTAGAGTGGAACTGGGAATTCATCCATGTTTGCATCCAAGGACATTCATGGAATGAGTATAATGTTATCATCACTTCCTTGGATTCCCTCATTCTCTTGTCAAAGAACATGGCATTGGAGAACACATCTGGTTGAGTTCACTACCACCATATGTGTCCCATTGTAAAGACCATGCAAGGGATCCAAGTTCCACAGGAGCATGAGTGGTGCATCAACTTTGAGTTCCAGCTTATGCAAGGGAAACCCAGGTGGATCCAGAGTATGCATGAAGTTTGCAGGGATGTATTCATACTCCTTGCTTGTCACAGTTGCTTATACTGTGTGGCAAGGCACAAGCAGCATGTAGTCTGTGTATGTAAGAGGACATGTTCGGCCATCCATTTGCTTATTCATCTGTCTGACACCCCTCTCCTAAGATTGTGGCTGGGCCATGTGGTGCAGTCACATGTACAGTATGAAAAGGGGCAAATAAAGAAAGTGGCTGACAGTGGACTAGCCAGCCTGAGGAATGACTCCTGCCAAGGTACTGCAAGTGTACTGTTGTCATATCTCAACTTGTAAAAACTCCTCTGCTCTACTCTACATTGTGCGTGACCCTTGGCACCGTGACCCCTGGCACTCTACTCTGCCTTCTCTCCATTGCTCCTCTTGGTAGCTGGCCCTCCCAGTGCATGTGCCCCCTTCATGTATGTGAACCTCCAGGTTTGCATTCTTGCCTTCTACTCCTGCCATCCTTGACCCTCTTCTTCTGCTGTGTTCTCATCTGCCATGTCTTCTTCATTCTCTCCATCCAAGTACTCCATTTGCCTTTCTCCATTTTCTCCATCTTCTCCTTTGCCCTCCATTGTCTGTTGTAGCTCAGCTAGTATTGCTCCGTCCCTAGGTATGAAATTGTGTAGTTGTCTGGCATGTACTAAACCATTCATTGGGAAGCCTTCTAATGTAGCAAGTTGGTCCAAGTTTCCTGCCCGTCAGACGATTTGTCTTGGAGCTGACCATCTTGGTAGTAGTTTATGAGTGTTGGCAAGTGTTAAATCTAAAGTGTTGTTGTACACTTGCGTGAGTTCTCCTTCCTCAAAGATGACTTCTCCTGCTGACGAACACAGTACTTTGTGATCAAAGGCGGCCTTGTGTTTGGTTGCATGCAAGACTGCTCAATCTGTAGTGTCTAGGCATTGCTGGTCAACGTATGCGAGCTGCATGTCCACCTCTGTTGTCTGTAGCTCTGAGTTTGCCACTTCAACTGGTGTACATGATGTGTTGACTACGATGCCAAGCAACAGTTCCTTGGGGGAGAACTGGAATGCTGGTATGATGTGTTCATTGAGCTGTCGTATGGCGTCGTCAAAGTGCTCTGGCCATGCTTTGCTGATGTCTTCTGCTTTAACACTTTTGTACTTGTCCTCTCCCAACCCTGGGCTGCCAAGCCTTTTCAACCGTCCCAACAGTTTCCAATTCGCATTTTTGACTAAGCCATTAACCCAGGGAGCATAGGCTGCAACTACATGGTGTTCAATGTTGTTTGATGTGCACCATGCGTGTACATCATCATTGTTGAAGTGCAAACCTCCATCTGTCATGAATGTTTCTGGCGTTCTGAAACCATGGGTGACTGCTTTTAGCCTGTCTAGCATTGTTTTTGTGGTGAAAGAATACTAAGTCCCTTCCTAGTGTTAGTAGGTCTGGACGAAGTCAATAGTGTTAAGAAGGGGGTGCGAAATTATCGACCCAGGAGGGATTTCATGCGAGAAGGAATAAAGAAGGGGGAGTCTGTTGGTCCTGGGTACACATTGGTGAGAGAGTAATGCACTGTCCGACAGGTTTCTGAGGAAAAGCGAGGGAGGGGTGTAGAGTGAAAAGGGTTTTAGGTGCGATGAGGATTGTCTGAGCGTCGGTACTCGCATTGTTTCATCTGGGTCTTACTTGACCTTAAGTCCATAGTGACAAAAGATGCATTTCCTGAAACTAAGTACAGGTTTTTTTATACTGTGGAAATTCCCGCAACAATACCAAACTAAATCCAAACATAAAGCATGGGCCAACAGAACAGTGGAAGTATGTATAGAGCGGCTCTGAGGCAGTAAAAGTAGAAAAGCGGAAAATACAGGGCTTACTGACAAGATGGACAGGACCAGAGGACGTGGGCACGGGGATCTGTAAAAAGACAGACGGACCGGAGTGCACAGTTGGTAGTGAGTGAGGTAGACAGAAGGAGTTTGTGGGGATTGGCCGTTGCAGCTGTAGGAATTAACACTTTCCTACACCATCTCATCCAACAAATAAACATCAGTGACTTTATTGCTCATGGAGTGTACATTACTGGTGGCCTCATGATCACTGGAACCAGGTGATGTGGTGGTTTCTTGGCACAGATTATTTGCGAATGGGCTACTAGAGGGGTCTATGGTACTGGTTGGGAGTTGTGTGTACTGCGGGATTGACAGGCTAACAGTTGGGGCTACTGCTGGTCTGTTGACAGCGGTAGTCCCAAGTAGTTTTCCTGCATGTCATACTCCCAGTTCTGATCCTGTACATTTCCTTGATCCCAACTGACTTGGTTTACCATCCACTCCTTGTTTGGTACACCCACATGCATGGGGACTGTTGGTGTAGTGTAGTATGGTTGCATTGGTAGTGGGCCATTGGTTGACCATACATATTGCACGGGGGTGCTGCTGGCGACAAGGGTCGTTCTGAATTGGCTAACTCACCTCAGCATTCCCCCAACAATTTGCCACCATCGATTTTCATGGGATTGGTTTGGTTTGCTGAGGTGCATGTATGTCCTGTGTGTGGTGGGTCTGTTACCATTCCACAGCTAAAGCACTTGCCCGCCCCCACTGCAGCCATTCCTGGATGAATGGGGTACAGTTGTTCTAGAGCAGGTGCCTCACTTCCATCGGTATTGTGTGACAAAAACCATACTAGGGCAGTGATTTTACAGACTCAGCCACTGCCAGAGAGGGGCAATGAACGACTGAGGAATCCAAAGAGAAAACTACGTATATATATGTAGCGGAGTGGGCAGAGAAGCACTTGCTAATGATAATCAGGGGAATAGGAACAGGAACAAGGGGGAGATGGAATTAAGCAATGTAGGAAAGTGGTGGAGTGTTCCTGGAGGCTCGGGAGTGATGATGAGTAAGGAATGATGAAATGCGATAAGAGTCCATGCAAGTTTCACATGGGTTCTGAGCGGGTGCTGCAACTCTGAGCAGATCGTCCTGGCAGCGGAGCGGAGGTATGAACTCTGATGTTCCGGAAGTATGGAGTTGGTGTTCCAGTTCTGGAGTTCACTGTATTTTGTCACTCCCACTCGAGGACATTCATAGTCCCATGCCTCAAATGAATTTCCAGTGCTGCTCTCGAATGAGAGGCTTCGTGAGGATGTCCACTACCATGTCATCTGTAGGAACGTAGTGGATGATGGCTTCTCCTTTTCTGATGAGGTCATCTCAGATGAAGTGGTACTTCCGCTGGATGTGCTTAGTCCACGCCCAGAATTGAGGATTGCAGCTTAGGATGATGGTGGCTTGATTGTCACAGTGGAGGACAGTGGGCCCTGTCTGTGGATGTCCAATTTCTTTGAAGAAGCTCCAAAGCCATGCAAGGTGTTGTCCGGCGAGACTAAGTCCAATGTACTCCAACTCCATGGTGGAGAGCTCAACCATGGTCTGCTGTTTACTGGACCAGGAGATAGCTCTGCAATTGCTGCGGAAAAGGAATCCGGAGGTGGAGCGGGATTTGTCTGGATCCTGAGACCAACCTGTGTCGGAGCACCCCTGAAAGTCCATGTCCATAGATACCTTGGAGCCGTCAAAGCAGAGTTCCATGTCCTTGGTGGCTTGGATGTACCGGAATATGCATTTTGCCGCTTCCCAGTGCATTTGTTTTGGTGCAGTGCTGAACCAGCTGAGTGTTCCGACTGCGTATGCGATGTTTGGGTGAGTTTCGAGCATGATATACATCAAAGAGCCGATGACTGTGAGATAGGAGACTTTCCGGCCTTCAATAACCATCTCCAGGAGGATCTAATCATTCCCTGGATCTGTGGTGGAGAGCCAGGAGTTGTGCCCCATTGGAGTCCAGACAGGTTTGCAGGTGGTCATTCTGACACGGTCTAGGATGGTCTGGGAGTACTGGCACTGTGACAAGGAGATGGTGCAGAGTTTGCGGTCCCAGTTGATCTCGATCCCGAGGATGTACTTGGCTTCTGCAAGATCGCACATTTTGAAGGCCACTGAGAGTTTGGCTTTGACGGAGTTCGTGAACTGTCTGGAGGCAGCTGCTAGGAGTAGATTGTCGACATAAACAACTAGGAAACAAACTTGCTCATCCTTCCGGAAGACATAGAGGCACGTCTCCGCATCAAGGCGAGCGAATCTGAGTTCTCTGAGCTTCTTGTCTAGCGTCTTGTTCCAAGTCCATCTGGCTTGCTTAAGTCCGTAGAGGGAGCGCTGGAGTTTCCAGCAGTACCCAGGTTGGATAGGGACTCTGTCCAGAGGAAGCAGGTAGAGGTCCTCCTCCAGTTCTCCATTGAGGTAAGCGGTGGAGACAGGCTTGGAGGTTATCGGAGTGACGTCTTCCAGAATGGGGACAGTCTCGTACGTGTGATTGGAGTTGAGGTTTAAGAGCTCTTCCTTGATGGCAGACTTCCAGTGATCTGTGTCAGGTCCTGCGTAGGCTTCATGGATTGTCCCTGGAAGGGATGTGTCGGACTCAGAGTTGGCTGCACCTGCAAAGATGAAGTCCTCAAGGGATTCAGTGCACACTGTAAAGGCTCCTGGGAATTCTGGAGCTTCCTCTGGAAGGTCTGGAGGTTCAGGAGTTTCTGCTCCAGGTTTTGGTTGTTGTCCACCACAGCATTGAGCCCTTTGTGTGGCATCTTTGTTTACAGTCTATTGGTAGTCCCATTTCCAGTCAGCTTGCTGGCATTGCCAATTGCTTCTCTGAACTCCAGTGACGACCTGGGCTGGTACAGGCCTTTCCAGAGATGGAGGTCAGGGGTGGACAGGAGCAGGAGCAGGAGCAAGCGGTGGGTCCATGTGGAGTTGCTCAAAGTGGTTTGTGAGGTCATAAATGGTAGGGCTTGGTGGCTGCTGTGCCTCTGGGGCATCTGGAGGTGCATTGTCGACTCCCACTGTTCTGCACAGGTCCAGAGTTCTGAGTTTCAGGG
>KN825602.1:0-15792 GCA_000827395.1 Paxillus rubicundulus Ve08.2h10 | reverse complement strand
GACTCACATCCCGCTTCACTCCGGCACTCCGGTGCCCTCCGTGTTTACTTGTCCCCATAGTATATAAACCCCTGTTTGTATTCTGTATTCCTCAGTTCGAATATCAACTTTGATCACTCCTCCTCTCTGTCCAGACATAAGTCCCTCGCTCGACGCTTGAAGCTAGCCTTCTTGCTGTCACTCCGACCCTCCGACCTTTAACCTCCTACAACCCACCTTACTCCTCCGCTCCTCTGCTCCACATCTCCGCCCTTAAGTAAATACCGGACTGAACTCGGACAAGGGCGCAACACATAAGTTGAAGCCAACGTCCGCTCTGCCTCCGACAACTCCGGATAGTCCGGAGGAATCAGTATCTTAACAATCTCTGAGAAAGGAGATACTGGGCAAGAGGAAGAAAAGAAGGTATAAGGTGCACTTAGAATTAGTGAACACATTCACAAGGGCAGCCACACTTACACCAGTGATGGCTTGTGTGACTATGCCTGGAGTGAGGGTGGTCATGCCCCAAATTTGGGCAGAAGTCTTTTGTTGGGTCAATAGATGATCACTCTTGCATGTCACTTGGATAGATTTTGGCCCAAAAAGTGCAGCTTTCAGGATCTGTAACAAGCTGTGAGCTACAAAACTAATTGTAAGAATTCTTGCCTTACATTTGCCAGGGCCTTCCAATTTCCAAAGAGCTTTTTACTTCTGACATCCAAGTCAGGATACAATGCAGGAAAGAGGAGGGGGTATTTGCAGGGATGCTCAATGGTAATACCTAGCATCACACAGATGTCAGGCTCTGATGTGTGGCTATATTCGGTTTCAAAGTACTCTCCCAGCAGGCTGAGGATCTTCCCCATCACATCATGGAGAGTGTTGAGGATAGTTGCACAGGCTGAAGTGGATGCCTGGTTGAACTGAGGTCCTAGTTAGCACAGTGTCGTCTTGACTGTTCCAGTGCTTTGAACATACCATACTGTGGAAATGAGCGCTCTTCATCTGTTTGATCAGATCCTCATCTGCGACAAAGGTGTGAAGCTCTGGAAGAAGGGCTGTGTCAGCCAATGCTTTGGTCTCATACCGCTCTGCAGCACCAAATGGCTGGGCCAGTGAAGGGCAAGGTGTCTTGAAGAGTTCCTTTCTTGCAGTGAAAAGTTCAACCATTACACCATACTTCCTTCCAAGAAGATCTATCTATTTGTCATCTCCAGACAATCCCTTTGGTGCTCCCTTCACCTGCCACTTCTGCTGATTCAACTGGAGGTTGGCATTCTCATCCTTCAAATCTCAGATCTTGTCCTGTAACTTGTTAATGAGGAGTTGAAGCTGCTTGGTTGCCTAATACGAGGGGCAAATTTCAGGCATTAATAAATCACACAATACTAATAAGTTACATATTCATACCTGCTGGTAGTCAACAATGGTTGCCTCAGGACCTTCCAGGATAATGATGTCTAGACTGTCATCAGAATTGGAGGTAACATCTGATTCAAAACTGTCTGGGGAGTGGGCAGGCTGTGGCATATGGCTTGACTGGATGAGGTAGGGAAGAAGTTGTGGAGGGTCTGGCAGCTCTGAGACCCTCCTTTATATGCAGGAGGTGCAGCCAAAAAGAGATTTGAGCCCCATTAACAATGCTATACAAAGGGGTCAGATATGTAATACATGAACAAAGTGAAGCATGGAAGTGAAGCAACCTACATAAAATATTGACCTAAAGTTGGAATGTTGTTGTTGCTACTGTGATGGCTGTTCCCTCATTTCATGGATTCAAGTAGGCAATGATGTGTATGTGGTGATATCCTTGCCACATGTAGGTGCTCGTGATGTGAGGAATGAGTATTGGGCACATGCATCAAACCATGCCGGGTTGTATCTCCATTGTCCATTCTCATGAGGAGCTGGGGTGCTGGGAGTAGGCTTCAGCTTTGGTGAGGGTTGAAGCTTAGAAGTGGGGGAAGTTGATTCACACTTAACAGGCAGGTTGGAGGAATTCCCAATTCATGGAGTCCAGCTGAAATTGGAGCTTAGCTGGAGAACATGTGGGTCCCATGCTTATTCATCCTTGGGATGACATTGAAGTTTCTTCTGCTCTTGCTTTGGTGGGTCACCAGGTGCAGATCCCATCACACTCTGAGCATCGGAGCCCTTCTCTTTTGCCTGCTTCCTCTCCTTCCCATCAGACACAGGTATTGAATTTGGCAACATCTGAATGCTGCTCTGTTGGTATGATGAACATGAATTTGGGAGGCTCCTCCTTTGGGTGAAGTTGCCATAGGCATCAACTGCTGCTGATCAATCGTTGTGCCCTGCTCAATTTGCCATGGGTTCTTGCATGCACCAAATCTCACTGGGTCATATCTCCAGTGCCTATTCTCAGGAGCAACTGAAAGTCCTGGAGGTGGCAAGCAAGGGTGAGGGGGACCATTTGGTGGCTTCAAGTCCCAGTACAGATTTTGGTGATGGGTAGAGGGATGAGAAGAATGAGGAGACATTTCCATCAGTCTCTCAGCACAATGGTGAGGGCCAGGAGAGCAATAAGGATAACTTTGTTGCAAATGGTGACCAGGGTATTCCGGTTGCCCATGTTGTTCCCAATCACAATGATGCTTTGGAGGTGGTCCATAGCATTCCCAGGCCATGTCATGTTCACCTTGACACACAGGCTCATGAGGATACAAAGGCAGGGAATGTTGACCTGCAGGTTGAGCAGGACCAACCAGTTGGTGGATTGAAGGAGGGTAAGGTTGGAAACTGGGGCCAGGGAAACAAGTACAATGAAGGGGAGGTGGTGACATGGAGACAGAGGAACACATATGGGATGATTGAAGTACTCCTAGTGCTGACCAGGCCCATGCACTGCAGATTGCAATTCATCCATGGGAACTTGTTGCTGAGGAACATGGTGGTGCAGAAGGATGTTCTGGTGGCCAGCGGGTTCACATGTCACACTGTTGCATGGCCCAGAAAAGTCACAATGATGGGCTGGGCGATCAATGTCCAACATTGGTTCCAAAGGTGTGTGAGATGGTATGTGCCACATCTTGTCAAATATGACAGGTGGCAGAGGGCCCCTCTGAAAGGCCCAGGTGATGATCAACTGCCAACTGGGACAGGCAGTGGTGGTAGGTTGACATTATCTCCACTTGGCAGCCCATGTGAATCAAACCTGAACAAAGGATGTGAAGAGGGCATTAATGTTGTCATGGACTGTAAGAGAAGAGGTGGTCCATGAGACCTGAAGGTGGGAAGACAGCACTAGCATATGCTGTGGGGTGGACGTCCTGGGGCCAGGTGCCACAGGCAGCTGACCTCCTGTTGCCTGTGCAGTCTTTAGTAGCTGCAGGCATTGCAAGACAACATGGTTGAACTCACTAGCGTGGGCATAGGCATCAATAGTGTCAGAAATCTGGTTGTTGCTGCTCTCGTAGAGGCTACCAAGGTTGAACCAGACTTCACAAATGTATGGATTGATCCTGATAGCTTGTGAGTACACATCCAGTGCATCCTGGAATTGATTGATCTGTAAGTATAAGAAACTGATAGAGCACCAAAAGGTGGGGTTACATCTATCACAATAAACAGCTTGTTGACAGGTTTCATATGCCTTGTTTTACTTTTGACCTGCCATATAGGCACAGTTGAGGAGATACCAGCTCTGGGCATCTGAAGGATCTGCAATGCCAGTCCATTAGAAGAAGTCAAACTACCAATAAAGATGGGGACACACCAGTTTCAAGGGATGGCAAGTTCTTGATTCTGGAAAGAGGAGCTGTCCTGATAATAGAGCCAACCATGGAATGAACAGGGTTATCAGCAATGACATGTTCATATGCGCCTTTTGCATGGACATGCTAGAATAGATGTGGTGAATATCACTGCATCTGACTGGAAGAGGACATGATGTACTTGCATCTTTCTGCTGTTCGTACACATGGCCGACTTGGAACCAGATGTCAGCATGTGCAAGGGGACTGGGCAGATTTCAGAGAATACAGTCAAAGCAGGTGATGGAGTCTTCATATCTGCCTTGCTGTTTGTAGATTATCCCAAGACAGAAAAGGATCTGATTTGCCTTGTCAAAGTATAGTTCTGCTAATGAGTACATAACAGTCCCTTGGTGAAGATGAATGAATGCTAACCTTTGTCCATCTTGAGGAGCTTCCTTGGCATGATCCAAGGAGCCGTACCAGTCATAGAGTATGCTGATGCCATACCACGACTTTGGATCCTCCTGTATGGGGGAAGATGAGAATGCTGCAATGTGGTAAGTGATGATGTGACAAAATTTGGGGTTCAGTAAATAACAGAGGGCCTGCTGATAGGTAGAATAAGCCTTCTGGAGATTGTCCCACATGAGGCAATGGGGATTAGGACATGCTGATGATGGTCTATAATCAGAAGTTGAGCTACTGATAAAGGTGGGGACGTACCAGCTTTGAGACTCACAATGGATGGCAAGTTCCTGGTTCTGGAAAGAGGGACTATCCTTATGATAGCTGATCTCATGAGAGGGGAGACCAGCCCCATGGATGAATATCAGAGTGGAAATGATCTTGCATGAACTTCAAGGCCAGAATGAGCAAAGCCAGGGATGGGTGATGGGAAGACAAAGGTGGGGTGATGGGAGGATGACAGCAGTGTCATAGGCTGTGGAGGGTTAATGGGCTTGTTGACCATCAATGGGTACACTGACAAGTGGTGAGGACAATCACTGCACTGCCAGTGCAGACCATCGTGACAATGCCACATTGTTTCACAGCCACTTTGGATTATTGATTCAGATACATTCAATGAAAACTCCTCATCAGACTACATAATACCACTGGCAATGATATCCACTACTCCATCAAACAAGCAAAGTATAAGAAATCTAAAATCCAGCCTTTTTGCACAATGTGCCCACCCTCAAGAACATGTCAGTGTCAACACCATCAACCACCAAATAATCCCCAACGTCATCAAAATCTAGTACCACCATCACACCATGGATAATGGACCAGCATGAGATGAAAATGGATCCTGACCATGGCTGTGCATGGGTACGCCAAAACCCAAGGTGTTCATCCTTGCATTTTCAAGTGCCAATTGGCATGTCATATGGTTGGATGAGGGCCAGTGAGTAGGTTTGATTGGCCACCTGACATGTGAATGATAGCATGAGGCATGCAAAGAAGGGCCCATTGTTGCTGTCAACAATGACATAGTCATGTCTTGGGGCATTGTAGAAGGAGGGGCTGCACCGTAGATAATCAGTGTGTAACTTCCAATCGACCAAAGATTCAAAATTGACATGCAAAAAGTGGTGTTCAATAATCTACAGGTCATTGTCAATGAAGAAGCCCACAAGCTTTAAAGTCACTCTACCTCATCTATGGCCATCAGCTGGATATGCTTCCCACCTGGGAGCAGGATGTTGAGGAAGACATTGAGCTTGAGACAGAAGTTTGTAAATGCCACATCTGACTTGCATGATTCTTCAAGGTCCTGGAATAATTGTGGATCTTGCATTGAGCCCAGTTTGACATGAAAACTGTAGTCACAGTTGGGAACAGACTCCAAACCTGTGGCTGGTCCAGCAGGTGAATTTACCTCCATGTCAGCCTCTTCCCACAAATCTTCATCCCATTCATATTGGTCCAGCTCATCTAACTCCATGTGCATCCCATCTAAAATCACCATCCAGTGGTCAACACAAAGGATCTGATTGAGGCAGTAATTTAGTGCCATAACACTGGCTGGACTCAGACCATCATGGTGTAGGAAGACAAACCTGTTCAGTGACATTCTTGAAGTTTGTTCAGTCTCAATAAATGTTTTTGAGAGGTTGGTGCATGCCCTTGTTTGACTTTGTATTGTAATTTCTCGTCATGCCCTTGGATACAATGTCATCAAATACATGACTATTGGTATGCATCTTTGGGAAGTTCCAGTCCTTTGTCATGGGTTGATATTCAGAGTCATTTACTGCATCGGCCAATTCAAGGCAGGAGTTTTCTGAATCCAGGGCTGACTTGGAGTCCAAGTCATTGATGGTGATATTGCTCATCATTTTGATATACTCCTATGGAAGAGTGTGACTTTAAAATTTGTAGATATTATATATGATACCATACCATCATCAGTTGAGAGAAAGTTTTCAGTGCAGCATGACCAGTGGTGAGTGTTTCTTCAGTATGGACTTCCAATACTGTATAATTATTGAGTTCAATGAAGCCCCGCATACACTTCAGCAGCTGGTAAGTGGTAGGATGCTGTTGCCGATCAATGATAGGGTGCACTGCAAAAAGAAAGAGCTATAATTGGTGATCACCCAATAAGTAAACATTAGCAGATCATCACAGGAAATAATATACCTTGGATATCTTCTTATGCTTTGAACCATTGGTAAATGAGATGTCCATCACCTGTGAAAAATGACTAAGGTTTCACCATCGAGGTAATGTGTTGAAACTAAGAGGATGACATCAGTAATGGTATGATAAATTTCTCATATGATAAGATGTAACTTGTCGTCAATGGCAGCCAGTGCATTGCGGCCCATCTTGCTGACTATTAGTCCAAAGTGCTTCCACAGGTGATCCCTCCATAATCCTCTGTGTGCATGCAAACAATCCCACGAGATAGCACCATTGACAACAGAGCCATGCATCATCCAAAATACATTCTGGGAATTTAAAACAACATATTAATATGAGGGCTTAGTAGAATGTAGCATGAGTCAAAAATAAACCCACATCAACATCATGCAATGAGTATTCTTTCAGTTTTGCTTCCTTCTCAACCACAATTCCCTCTGCTCTCACAGTTGTAACAACTGTTTGTGACTGGATAGCATGACATGACACATAAACACCATATTGTGACAGCTGATCCTTTGGAACAAGGCAAACTGAGCAAGGGGACTTGCTTTCAGGCCACGGATGAGCGCCATAACACGCCTGCAAGATTCCTAATGATGTGACCTAATAAACAATACACCAAACTGACTTACTGTTCCTCATAATCCCCTGACAGTATTAGAATCATTGGGAAAAGGAGCTGTAATATCTTGTCAGCACATTTGAACCAAAATCCAGTCTTTACATATTTGATGATAGACTCCAAGAGGATGTAGAATGCCTTGTGCCAGACCACATTTTTGAAATTGACGAATGCAGGTTTATGATTGTCTTTTTGGCTTTCCTTCACCTGTCCAGGGAAATGAGTACAATGGAAAAATATTAATAATATTATGTGAAACTTACAATAGAGGAGTCAGCCAACAATGCAACCCCCACCCTGTCCATTACTGTTTTGAATATGTACTGGCAAGTTAGCAAGCCATGCAACAACTGAGTATGCTTTCACAGTGCCAGATGTTGATAGCTGTGTATTGGGCTTCCCATCCACGGGAAGTTGAGATTTCCAAGTGACAATGGATCACTGTCAATGCAGGATGAAATTATGATTGCTCACTCACCTGGGCATTCCAAAATGCATCTGCAGTCCATGGCTCATCAATAAACCGCATGAATTGGTGTCCATTATACTTGCAGAGTTTCTCTGCATCAAAGACAGCATGAGGTCTGATGTGTGGATCACTCAGCAAACCAGTTGCCCAGTCACACAAGGGACAAAAGTGTACATCAAAACAACATTCTTCTTTACAATATGGGACAGATATAACAGTTACTCAACAGAAATGTACAGAAGTTACATTCAGCTTACTGGGGTGAAACAGTGAGAACTTTGGCTCCATGTCTCACTGACTTCCTTGTAACTTGTGAGCGAGAATGGTTCATGGCCACCTGCAGCATGGTGTACAAGACTAATTAGCTGGTTAGTCTCATCCTTGTTCAAAGAGGCATGCAGAGCCAACTCTGCAATCTCAAAATCAAGGCAAGAGCAGAACAGTTGCCACGGTTCCTGATCACGGGTGGGGGGAGGCTTATGGGAAGCCTGATCTCGCTTATAGTCCAAGAATTGATGGACCTGCTGATCACGACCACTACAAGGGTGATATTGTACCTTGATATCATCCAACTCGTAAAACACACCACCACTATCTCAGGCTGGTGGTACACCTAAAGAAAAATAGTGAATTTTGGAATGTGGGTATTTTCTGAATCACCTGCTCACCTGCTAGATCATACAGGGCACTGTCACTGGCCATTATGTCATCATGATAGTGATTGGCTGCTGTTTAAACAAATGGAATAAGTGCATCACCACAAAAGCTGATGAAAACATACAGTGGTGCTCAAACTGCAAGCTGCTGGCAACCTCAGACTGTTGGTCAGCGCTCCAAGTCTGATTCAAAATCCATTCACGTTCTGCATGGATGAATTAGTTATAGTCAATGGGCACAGTAATATATACTCTCACCCTGTTTTCTGGCCTTCCACAGCTTCTTTGCCAGCTTCTTATCTTCCTGGAGTTCCCTCGCTATCCTCTGGCAAGCACATTCATGCATTACAAGTCCTTGGGGGTTGAATTCAGCATTGCAGCTTGAGCAGTGAACTTTTTCAACTGCTTTCAGCATTAAATAGAAATAATACAACACCAGGTGTGTCCAGCAAGTGTGATAAACAAAGGAGGGTGTGAGGATGCAAGAGTTCAAGTGGTACACATACACTGAGGGTCAAATGGTGGTTGGAATCAGTTGGAATAAAATTTGAAGTCCACCCATCAATTGCAATGATTATTGCAATGTGGTGAAAATAGTCATTTCCATGTGATTGCCACTGGCACTTATTGCAATGGCTAGAACAAATCTGTGACATCAGTAACTTTGGGTAGACATAAGGTGTCAGAAAGGATCAAAAATAAGAAGATCAGTGGAGTGGGTGAATTGTAGATGGGAAGAAGTTGTTTGGGATCTTTATGGCTTGAGTAAATTTATAAGGTTTCTGACCAAATGTAGAATCCCACAATCATGACATCAGCTATCCTGCTACCAGTCCCTGTTTAAAACCATGTCCAGATTGTAACAAGTATAGGGAATATCCCTATACAGCATGGCAGTTGGTGAGAGATCCTTACCTTACTAGTCTCTGTAAAGGACTGAGAAGGGTTGTTGAGGTGAAGAAGTTCTTGATAAAGAATAGAGGATGAAAGTCCTGTATTGAGAACAGCTAGTATCTGTTCAGAACAACTTATGGTACTAGGCATAAGGCCCTACTATTTATATGTAAGTGGGTTGCACACAGACCATGTAATCTATGGGTTTAGTCCAGTAAACTGTAGTGATACATAACCATATAAGGTATGTATGGAATCTCATGGAATACTGTAGAATGTCCATGAGTAAGCTATGAGTAATCTTGATAGCATATGTGTGTCACATGTTAATGGTATCAGTAATCAGTATAACCATACTCACATGTGATTATCTCAACACTCCTCCTTACTGAGATGATTGTGAATAAGGATTGAGGTGAAGTCCTTTCCGAATGTCTGCAAATTTTGACCATGTAAGATTCTTTGTGAAGATATCTGCAAGTTGCTCTTGAGTTGGAATGAAGAAGAGTTCTACTTTCTTCAGCTTGACACATTCTCATACATAGTGATGATGCACATCAATGTGGTGTGTACAATGATCTTGTGCAGGGTTTGATGCCAAGAATAATGAACCTTGATTGTCTCCATGGAGAGGGAAAAGAGGTAGTTTGTAACTCATTTCTTGTAGGAGTGATCATTGCCAGGTGATCTGATGACAGTTTTCAGTAAGAGCCATATACTCTGCTTTGGTGGCTGACAAAGCAATGGTTTTCTACCTCTTGAAGACCCAAGATATTGAGCCCTCTGCTAAAAAGATAAGGAATCCAGTGGTTGATCTCCTAGATTCAAGATCTCCAGCCCAATCCGTGTCAGAAAAAGCTTTCAAGGATGATCTTGAACTTCTGTCATATGTGATGGAAAGATCTTTTGTTCTTTTGAGGTATTTAATTATGTAGAGTGCTTTCTGTAGATGTTCTGTGGTGGGATTAATATAGAATTGAGACATCTTGATGACAGAAAAAGCGAGATCTAGTCTGATTCCTAACATGATGTATAGTAGTGATCCTATCACAGACTGGTATTTGCTCCTCAGTTCAGATGAAGGTGTGAGGTCATTGGGTTTAGGATTATACCCAGCAGGAAGTGGTGTACGTGTGGTCTTGGCATCATTTAAACCAAATATTTTGATGACCTTGTCAGCATATGTGCATTGGTTGATGACAATAGCTTGAGCCTTGCAATTGTGGGTGATTCACATGCCAAGATATTCTGTGGCTTCACTGAGATTGTGACATTCCCATGTTTTCATGAAGGAAGTCTTCTTCTTGATAAGGAGCTTCTTGTTGGCACCAAGAAATAATGCATCATCAATGTAGATGATGATTATGAGAAGTTCACCATTATGTTGACAAATGTATACTCTGGGATCTGAGATCAATCAGATGAATCCAAGATCTAAAAGTGATTTGTGTAAAGCCTTGTTCCAGACAATTGCTGCTTGTCTGAGGCCATAGATCACGTGAAGTAATTGACATACTTTTCTCTCTTGACCCTTTTTGATGAAGCCTTCTGGCTCTGCCATGTATATTTATTCGTCAATTTCCCCATATAGGAATGCTGTCTTGACATCTAGTGCTTGGATTTCCCAATCTTCAAGTGCAGCTAATGCAAGAATGAGTCCAACTGTTTCAAAAGGTGCAACTGGGGAGAATGTTTCTTTGAAATCTATTCCAAATATCTGTGTAAAGCCTTTCACAGTCTTTTGACCAGGTGGTAGGTCCACTAATTTCCATACATTATGATTATGGAGGGATGAAATCTCCTCCTGCATTGAAGTCTTCCATGCTTTCTGTTCTGATTGAGATAGCAGGTGTATATCATGGTATCGTTGTGGTGCACCATTAGCATGTAATGCTTGAGAGATGATATAATTGATGGAAGGATTTCATGGTTCTTCTTCATCATTGTCTTCTCTGGAAGGTTCTTCTTCTGGTGCCAGTGATGACCCCTCCTGATGTTCAATTGGTGGAGTTTGGATATTACAAGCTAATTCTCATGCTTCTTCTAATTCCTTTGCATGTTCCTCATCAGTTCTAGGCCACGCATTTGATGCACATTGTGTATTAATTGTGTCTCTTCTTTGTTGAAGTTCCTTGTAATCTTTACTTTTCACTCTGAGGTGACACCTGAACTCTTTCTTGTGTTCCTTTGGTGCATTTTGACCAACAGGGAGTATTTTTGTATAGAGGTAGTGATGTGTAAATGGACTGTTGTATTCCTCTTGAATCCTGCTTCTTCTTAAAAATCATTTTCTATGTCCCTTTCTATCATGATTGGGTTCTGATTTCCATAAGCATTATCCTGTAATTGCTTGGGAAGAAATGTAGTCCTTTTGGGACGTGTTTGAAGATGTGGTTTCATTTCTATTCTATCTGTGGATGGAGTGTGTCTTTGATAAGCAGGAATATGTGAGGTATGATTCATGTTAGAAGGTCCAGCTATGGGTTCTTCATGTTGATGAGATATTTTCTCTAATACTCATGGTTTCAAAGGTGGTATGGATTGATTGGAATTGCTGCCATAATTAGGTGGTGGATTACCTGAAGGATTTGGGTTGACTATATTCGGATGACCATTGTCATCAGAGTCAGAGTCTGAACTGTTGTCAGAACTATCCTGATCCTGATTGGAAGTTGACCGTGATTTGGAATTTGTTAAGGGTGGGTTATCAGGTTTGTCCTTCTCTTTGGGACAATTAAGATATATGTTCTTGTTGAATATGGTGGTGGAGGATATAACGACTCTCCATTTGATGTTGGACCAAAAGCGATATCCCTTGGTTCCTGGTTCATATCCAATGAAGATCATCAATTTGGATTTAGGTGCAAGCTTGTTAGCCCTATCTTCTTTCAGAATGAATACATAGGTGAGGGTGCCAAATATTTGGAAGTATATGATGTCAGGTATAGATTCATTCCAGAGGGTGATCAGACATGTCCAGAGTCCTCTTCTCATATGTTGGCAATTATAGATGTGTAAGGCAGTTTCTACAGAGTCTTGCCAGAAGACGTTAGGTAGGCATGCGGCTAAGCACATTGCTTCTGATTTCTCACAAATGGTGCAATTGAAATGTTCTGCTCTTCCATTTTGCTGTGGAGTCTGTGGAACTGTTTTCTGATGTTCAATGCCACAAGAGTTGAGGAATGTTGATAGATCCATAGAGATGTACTCCCCCCATTGGTCCAAATGCAAGTGTTTGAGTTTGAAGTCGGATTGGTTCTCAGCCCAAGCTAGCCAATCCTTAAAGCATAAAATCACATCAGATTTTCATTTGAGAAACATGATGCAACTGAATGATGAGTAATCATCCAGAAACATAATCATCCACTTGTTCTGATGACATGAATTGGTAGGAAACTCTGTGAGATTGGTGTGAACCAGATCAAGAGGGTTACTCCCCCTTTTTTGAAGGTGGGAAAGATTGTTCTGTAAATTTTCCAAGCATACAACCATGACAAGGTGGTGATGATGTGGGAATGATGATATCTGGAAAGCCAGATGTGGCAGTTTTGAGATGTTGAAGCACACTTTGGGAGCAGTGCCCAAGGCACAAATGCCATATGTCATATGAGACATTCAATGCAAGGGTGTGAGAAGCTGCTTCTGGAGTCATTGTTACCAATGTAAACCAATGAAGAGCCAACCACTGAGATGGGCAATGCTGTGATCAAGAGTTGTCCTTGAGGATCCCAAATATGGGTTTTCTTATCAGTAAGGCATTTGTAGCCTTATTTCATAAAGTGTGTGACTGATAAAAGCCATTGAGTGGCTTGTGGTGCATCATATACCCGATCAAGGGTAATGATTCTTTCTCTGTTTTCATTTCTGTGTTTGCTAATAACAGTTCCTGGACCCTATAGTGGCATGGAAGATCTGGAAGTGGTGCTGCAGGATATCTCTCCATTCAGGAGTTCTGCAAAGTCACTGCAATAAGGGGATGTGTGATCTGAAGGTCTGGAGTTGACCATCCAACATGTGGATTTTTGTTCTTCTGAAAAATGTGCAGACATGGCATCAGCCATATATGAGTAAAGTTCTGCATTGTCATCTCCATCACAAGTACATCCATATTGTGAGATCCAAAATTCTCTGATTTCCTTGTTCTGTTATTGTACCTCTTCATCTGTTGGGATGATAAGGGTTGAGACTCCAGGCCTATTCTGTACCTGTGGTAATGGTCACAGATCAGTGCAATTAGAACATCTATAACTGGAGGTATAAGGAGAACATTCTGAGCATCTCCAGTTTCCACTTCTATCTTTCCAAGTTTTGATTCCATCCTGATGATTAGAACCCATTGGGACAGATGGTGCTGTTACAGATTCCTTCAGGAAAGAAGTTCCTAACTTCTTCAGCAGGTGGATTGAGGGATGGAAATGTGACATCTGCATGATTGGAGGCAGTGTCATTGTCATAATCCTCAATATGTGAAAAGAAATCTTCTTCAGCATATTCATCATTGACATTGAGAGCATTGGCAACACCAGTATCAACTGTGTTAACCCTTCCTTTTCCTTTGCCACAAGAAGTGTTACCTCCTCATCCACAACCATGGTTGTTGCTTCCATGTCCATGTCCTCTTCACAAGGTGTTACCATGTGTACCCTGAGGGCAGTTAGAGGGTCCTTCCTGTTGGTTCTGGCTTCCTGAGCCAAAAGGCTGGTTTTTACTGGGTTTGTACCAGTGATTCTGTGTGGAATGTCCTTTATGACAGATGTCACAGGATGTCATGTTATGTTTGATGATGTTAAGGCAATTGGAGGAAGATCCATGCTCTTTACTATGAGTTGATTCTTTGTGTATTCTTGGAATGATGTTTGGCTGTGTTAAGTTGGCAAGAGCAATAGTGCCCAATAGAGTGGAAGTGAGTTGGTCCCACGAGTCCAGTAGTGCAGACAGCATGATCATGGCACAAAGTTTTTCAGCCAAGTTAAGAGTGGTGATGCAATTGAATAATCCATCTAGTTCTCCGAGTCTTGTGGGAATGTCATCTCTTTCATGAATCTTGAATTTTATGGCTGTTGAAAAATTGGAGAAAACTCCAGCTGCACCAATAGCTCCAAAGTGAGCATCGAGAGCATCCCAGGTGTGTCTGGCTCCTGCCATAATGGCCACTTGTGGCCCTGGGCTTGTCTGTTCTTCTAGAACAAGATGATTGAAGTGAATTACAAGTGACAAGCTCATGGAACCACATGCTCTGTCATCAAGCAATCTCCATGTGCTTGGTCTGCTGTGTCTGCAGGGAAAGCGGCAGTGCCATTGGTAAGGTGCCAAGCACCTATCATTTGGAGATATGTGCACATAGAAGGTCTCCAGATGGTGAAGTTCATGCCATTGAACCTTGGTACATTCTTGTTGAGGCTAGATTCATCTTTGCCATCAGCCATTGTAGAATTCAAGATTGGTGGATGATGATGGGATTTAGAAGATTCCTAGAGAAATGAATTCCATTACTTAGCAGAATGTCTGATTGGATTCTTCTTTGATAGGGAAGTTTGGTATAATGACTGATGGAAACAGTATTTGTATCTTCAGCAGTGTTTACATGGAAGTTTTTCTTTGAGGTTGATAAGAAGTTGATGCTTCTTGAGCTTCTGTTTCATGAGGTAAATCAAGGTTTGATTGAACAGGAAAAACCAAATTCACAAATAAAGATAAAAAGATGTAAGTATTTGGCCATGTGCAATTGTTATTGCTTTCAAGAATATGAAAGTTCAGAATCAGAAAGAAGTAGGAATTCAGAACTGTTACATCATCACTATTTATAAGATGAATCTTGTTGAGAATATTCTGGCCATTGGCATAGGGGAATATGATTCTTGAGGTATCTAGTGAATTTAGATGTCCCCAAGTGAGAATTTCATGACTGGTAACCTCTTGGTAGACTGCTTCTGGGTATAGCAAGTCTCTGATGGTGTATAGGTCATGCATCCAGTGTGGTAGTGTCGTCAGTGGATACACTGGCATCTTGATGAGATCTGGGATGATCTCCAAGATCTTCTGGAAGGGTTTGTGTGCCCTCAGATACTTGATATTCTCTTTGTATTCTTTTATAGCCAAAGCTATTCTCAGTGATGATGTCATCGATTTTGACAGTGATTTGGTCATATGACTGCTTTTGGAGGTATGGAAATAAGGTGTTCTCCCTGAGTTTAGTGGCCAGCATCTCTGATCTCCTGGCCAACACTTGATGGTGAGCAGGCAATCTGCTTGGGTCAGCCCAATATCTTCTGCGAATAATTCCATCCATGACTTCATTCCGCTTTTGGATTGTGGGAACATCCCAAACTTGTGAGATATTATCTTCATGGAGGTTGTTGAAATCTAAAGTGTTGATTGTAAATTGAAATGGATGAATGTTGTATTTTGAGCCTATCGAACTCTTTTCATAAGCTTGATGATGAATGAGGGAGTGGGAAAGATGGTTGTCATTGTCATTGTATGTGTCAGTGACAATGGGGATGTTAAGTCCTTTGACAATTGAGACAAGTGTCTTGTCAATGAAGACGTCAGTCTTCCCAACCGGTCCCTTGAGAATCCCTATGATGTTCTGGGGGTGTGATGGGTGGTCTAGCCAAGTCCCCTCCAGAGCTAGAATGCTCTCTAGAATGTGCCATGTCTCGACCTTGTCAGGTTGGACAATAGGAATGTGGTGACAAAATACAGTGAACTCCGGAACCGGAACACCAACTCCGCTTTCCCGCGACCCGGAGTTCGTACCTCCGCTTTCCCACGACCCCGGAGTTCATACCTCCGCTTTCC
>KN825601.1:0-15840 GCA_000827395.1 Paxillus rubicundulus Ve08.2h10 | reverse complement strand
GAGAGTGGCAGCTTCATTGAATGTGGCCTTCCTCGGATTTCCATCACCGCTTGCTGAGAACTGGGAAAGTAGAAAATCAATAAAAGCAGTTTCTTCGTCTAGAGTCCACTTGGCAGAGGGCTTTCTGCTCTTCTTCAGGGTTGTTGGATCAACTGTACCTCGAGAACGAAGGGAATGGATGGAGACCTGACTATTTCTGGAGTTTTTGGAGGCATCGGACTCGGACGACATGGTGGTAGGTAAGTGATGGAATCTGGGATCTCCCAGATTACCTGACCGTATCACGTGCATTGGTCATGTTGAAATTTGCTTCTCAAATTCCGCCAACATTCGCTGTCCAGATGGACTCTAAATGTGGGGATGCAAAGGGGCCGAGAAGCTACTGTAGAGGAAAAAACTCTTTGCCGATGTGCTCCAATAAAAAATTGGGCGAAGATCAGTCTAGATTTTCAAAAAATCAACGAATCTAGGGTTGTATCTCTACAGTATTATATGGACAGAGGTTGAGGCCTCAAGTTGGGGCCCGAAAAGATGCATATGCGCATCCTAGCACCCTCGTGCCTGCCAGCTCAAGATGCGAGCATCCTCAACTTGCTCTGATTAGGCCAAACTCAGAAATCGACCTCGTCAAAATGTCTACAGAAACATTGTGAGCCACGAGATCGACGGCATTTCCATTCAAATATACGATAGACCGTATTTACCGTTCTGCAGATGAACACAAAGACCGTGTGTCATGGCGGCGGTGGGCGCTGCGCACGCTCAAGGACGTTTTGCTGAGGTGCTCACGGAAGCTATTCTACAAGGGGATACTCTTTCCCAGTTGTGGACCTCGTATCTGCCCCAAACCTCATCTTGATTCCTGATTATCGACCGCTGCCCCATGACTTGTCCCTCGGATGTAATGAACTAATTCTGCCGCGCAATTCATCGAGGTTCTGGAGTCTCTGACCGGATAGCTCATATCATCGTTACACTGCTCAGATCTTACTGACTCACCTACCGGGAGAGTGTCGTGCCGTGACGAGCGAGGATGATCAGCAAGTGGCAACATATTCACACAACGGATCCCTTCCGGAGAATCTGGAATCCGAAAGGGTCCAGTGGTTAACGTTGACTGCTCAGTTATGACTACCACCGCAGGATATAGAAGAACAGAACCCAATTGATCAACCTTGTACCACGTGTATATCCGGGGTACTATGCGGTGGCATGATCCTCCTCACGAGTTGCGGGCCTTGGTATCGTTAAAAGCCTGGCGGGAGGCCACACTACTGATAGTTGCATCCTTCCCTCGTCTCTCGTCTGCCATGACATACCCCACCGTTTATCTACGCGATGTTGCGCCCCCACCACAATTCATGACTTACTGGGAAAGATTCAAACACAAGGAGGTACACTGGCTTGTTGAGATGGTTGCTGAAATGGTGATGAGTTTTCCTGCCCTTTCCCCTTGGTCGCCTCTGACGATGAGTACCTACAGTTGGGGGTGTTTTTGTTCGTGTACGCAGGTCGGACGAGCGTATTCGCGAAGGAAGCTTCATTTTGCTCACGACTCCTTCGCGTACAGGCCTCGGAGCGGCAGCTGCGTTCGTTGTTGGGTCTATCACAGCACAACAGATAGGGTGTCAGTCAACGTTCCTCCATACCTGACACGAGATTTATTCTGACTCCGGCCCAGCACTATACACTGTCGGCTTTGCATATGCCATCGGAATCGTGCTTGCAATCACACTCTGTGCCTCGACTTCCGGGGGCCACTTCCATCCTGGTGTCACCATCACATTCGTCTTATTAAGAGGCTTTCCACTGCGCAAGGCCGCGAGGTCCGTTCCTGAAACATAATTGCCCCGCAATTGGCGGAGCGCGCAGAACGAAAACTAACCAGGAATGCAGATACATCTTTGCACAGATATTCGGCGGTTATTTGACATGCCTTATTGTCTACGTACAATGGAAAGACTTGATCGTGGTGTGTTTCATCTTTTTCTCATCGAGTTCTCGCATGGATGGCAAAATGTTTCCAGCTTGCCGAAGGGGTTCTCAAAGAAAAGGGCGTTTACGGCACGTTGATGTTCTCTCCATCTGGTCCAGCGGGCATCTTCGCGCTCTACGTGTTGCCTGGGACAAATTTGCACCGTGTTCTGATGAACGAATTTGTCACTGTGAGTGTTCTATCGTGGTGTCTTTCCCATGGGATCTGACGTTGCGTTCCCACCCTCTAAGGACTTCGTCGTCGGCCTTGTCATCTGCGGCTGCCTTGATCCGACTAACCATCTGATACCACCTGCAGCCGCACCCTGGCTGGTTGGTTTCACATAGTAAGGATGCCATGTCCATCCCCATTCAGTATGCATTCTGATGACTTCTGTAAGTTCCGTGGCTATCTGGGGATATTCCCCAACTGCAGGTACGATCCTTTTCCTTCCAGTCTCGAACTACCTCGTTACACTTCGTCCCAGTTGCCGCAAACAGCGCTCGTGACCTCGGTGGGCGCTTCATGGCGCTGACAATCTGGGGTTCCCAAGCTGCAGGTGGCCCGTATGCAGCTATATCTGCGCTCACGAACGTACCAGCCACGATCCTTGCGTTTACCGTCTATGATCTTTTCCTGGGTTCTTCTACTCGTAGTGCGTACCTTCCCTATACATCCCTCCCGCAAGCAAGATGCTGACCAGACTGCTGCTTATCCGATAGCACTCACCCCGTATCACGTCAATTTCCTCGGAGCACATAAGAAGTATCACGAAGACAATAACCTCGTCCCGGAGGGTTACCTCTCCGCGCTTGGACCGAACGACGACGCAATTGGCTCCAGATCATTCGACACGAAGCCCATTGGCGATTCGGTGATAGAGGTCGCCGCCAAAATCGTTTAGCTTAACAGTGGGTGAGAAATAGAATCTGGATTTCCAATGTCCTGTAGCATGTAACAGGTATACACCATTGCCAGGTCGGATGATAGGATGACACTATTGGAGCAACATTCCCATCCTACTCAGAACCCAGTCTAAGATATCCAGATTCGGAAACCTTTGAACCGCGCTCAATCGACTTCAGGGATCTATGTGCAAGGCGTGACCGATACAAAAGGAGGTAGCCGTCGCTGCTGTTCTTTGTAGTGATCCACCTGGAGTACTATAACTATGCCAAGGGAACGTTGTTGTGAAAGGGCACTTCGTAAAGCAGATTATGCTACATACACATTCTTACTACATCGTTTAGACGGTTCGTACCTCGTTTACAACACGATACGTATTTCTATTCAGGTACCGATAGCCCCTCGTTCTCCGCAACGAAGCACCAGCCGTCGCAATTCCCGTCATGCCACGTCAAGTAAGAACTTCCGGTGGCTATTACGGCACAAGGGCAAGCGGGGTCACAACCTCGGCGAGCCGGCGGGGGGTTCGTCGGAGACTTTCAGAACGCTATATATGTGAAAACTTAACTCAGATGCCCAAAAAAGCAAGCCCAGAAGATAGACGTACAGTTTTCCTGTATTTGCTCCGGAGAACAGCATCAGCAATGCCTTGGACGCATTCTCAATGCCCTCCACAACATGGAACTTCCTTTTCAGCGTGCCATCTCCGAGGGCGGAAGCCAAGTCCCTGATTGCTTTAGGGTATTGCGGAGTGTAGTCGAACCTGTGAGGAGTGAGCCCTGGAGTTCTGCGTGCGAGCACGGGAGGGGGGCGTACACGACAAAGCCTTGGATCTTGGCTCGTTGGGCAATGATATTCTGGTAGTTTACGAGGCCACGGGGCTGCGACGAGTCTGCACCGTCAGTGAGCATACCTCGACAAGAGACTAGAGGGTGACGAAGTTACTATACGCAGAGATAGCGCCTGTAACGACCAGTCAGCTGGTCCAGATTCTCACAAATCCAAATAGTCAACGAACCGCACAATACGATCCTCGCATTCTTGTTCAATCTCTGCAACGCCAAATCCAGGATCTCACCACCGACGTTGTCAAAGAAAACGTCAAGATATCCGACGGCATTTTTGAGGTCCTCCTGGAATGTCTCACTCTTATAGTTGAGAGCCTTGTCAACTTCAAGCTCGTCCTCAAGCCAAGCACATTTTTCATCAGATCCAGCGAGTGCTACTACTTTTGCGCCGGCTCGTTTTCCGAGTTGGCACACGAGAGAGCCGACTGCACCTGCAGCGCCGGATACCAGGAGAGTCTCTCCAGCCTTAAGCTGCCCGACTTCATTGAGACCCTGGGATTGTCAGAACATGTTAGCACCCGAAGGAACAATGTTACACCACACCCATTGCTCACAAAGTAGGCAGTCATGCCTAGTAAGGGGTTTATTCAGTCGAGGAACACACATCTTTGGACAAGCGATCATACCAGGCATGCCGAGCGTGTTCAGGAAGTCCAGTGCAGTAGAACCTGAAGGTGGCCTTCTAGATGTCAGTTACAAATGCAACATGTAATGCAGGCAGGCCTCACGTTATCTTCTGGAGCGCCTTATCCTTCACGACAGCAAACTCAGTCCAGCCTAAACAATAGGTGCTGTATCAGCCAGGCAGACGCGATGAGAACAAGTGTATATCACATACCAAATGAACCAGATACGATATCGCCTTCTTTGAAAGTACTCCCATCTCCGGCCTGCACAACAATACCCAGCCCGATTGCGCGCATCACCTCGCCGATCTGCACAGGCGGCAAGTAGCTCCGTACGTCCCTCAGCCACCCGCGCATGGCGGGGTCGAGGGAAAGGTATGTCACCTGAACAACAACCTCTCCAGGTCCTGCCTGCAGGTCATCCTTGGAAACGGTCTGTTTTTCGAAGGTGTCGGGAAGGACATCTGCTTCTGGGCGTTCACGGAGAACGATGCGGGTAAACGTGTTGGATGCCATGGCTTAAAATTGAGAGAACTAATGATTTGAAAAGCGATGAAGGGAGGATGCTCGAGCGTCCATCACTGAAGGTCCTTATGAGTCTTTACGGAGACCCAAATGTGACATGTCCATTGTCCACTGGAGGGCAATTATTTACGTCCTGACCAATTCAACATCAATCTCGTGCACAGGTTTCCGCAGCAGTGATTGTCATCCTGAGCTGGGCGCATCAGCCCATGCAGTACTCTACTGGCTCAGTCTGATTTCGAACAAAATTTGAATCCGTAATCCATGTCTATCGCGACTCGCCACTTACACAGGAAGCCAAAAGAAGACCATCAAATGATGCACAGGTTCTAAGGTTTGTGGCTGGTGGGTGCGCAATAAAAAATACACGCAACTTCAAGGTTATACTACAAGGCTGGCAACAAGATACTCGGAGTCCGTATTGATTGTGTAGACAGATTGGTATAAGGGTGTGCTAGCTTTCCAGGTGAACGGTCAAGATCGGAATCACTGACCAGCAAGTAGATGGGTGTGGATTTGATATGCATGATACAGGGTTGGAAGAGCATTATGCCCGACGGATCTTTGGAGCGGGCAGCAAGCCCATCAGCCCAAAAATCAGGGCGTACAAACCGGACGCTGTCCTGCGATGTCAAGGATCGTTAGAGTTGAAATTGAAATTATTTACCTCCGATGATGCCCTCTAGGTACCCCAGGTTTGTCCATTTTCCGAGGGTGATCGAAAGAAGTGACCAGCCAACCAGGATAGCGGCGGTTAGAGTAGGAATCACCCACGACAAGACGCCAGATTTCCGCCACGAATGGTACTGTGAAACAAGATGAGCAGATGCGGTAGTGCCAAGTTGCTATCAAGACTCACGTCGGGCTCAATCCCTTGCAACCAGGGCACGAGTAACACATAGAGGAACAGAAGGACTACAAGTGCGCCGAGGCATAGCGCCAGAAGCGCTGCTGATCTAATAGATTTGCGGTCAGATGCTGGGGAAGGATACATGCAGGATACCTTACCTCGACCAGTCGTCTGAGTTGGGTGAGGTGAGTAAGGAGAGGAAGACGCGATGAGTATTGAAGAGACAAGTGACAACGACGCCAGGGATGATGAATTTGAGCTGACTCCGGGTGTGTCTAGACACAGCGTGCAGACAGGAACTCGTAGGACGAGCCATATGGTGTAGCCCAACTGTGCTCAAGAGCCCGATCCACGACTTGGCGGAGAATCACATGACGCTGCGTTTGACCACTGTCAGAAATTGGTTTTTTCCATTGCAATAAATGTATTTATAAAATATTGTCATTGACGTTGCACTGGGTACACGCCCAAATCTCGGGAAGGTCCCACTGATGCCAGAAGGCGTTTACATTCAGAAGGGGTGCAGAAGAGGTCCCTGGAGGGATTTTCGTCACATGGAGCTCGGAGATAGTAAAATACATAACCAAGCCCTTATTTCCGAACCGTACACCCGGCTTGTCCCATACCCAGCTCGTTGGGGGCATTGCCCCCAATGCCCCTCAGTATGCTGCAGAGTGATGCATGGACCACAAAGTGGACCACCCATCACCCTGTCATCCTATTCATTAACTTGAGTCCATTCAGTACACTCCAGAGCCATCCATCTACCACTGTCCATCCATGTCCCTGTCATCCTAATTATCATCTTAATTCCCCTTGGTACACTGCAGTGTGATGTCCGTGGTCCATCCATCACCCTGTCATCCTATTTCTTATCTTAATTCCCATTTATTTTCTGCAGGGTGATACAGGTTGCCATCTGCTCCTTCCTCCCCAAGCAGCATCACCCCAGAAGTTGTCCACTCTAAACCCTGTCACCCCCTATACATCTTTACACATTTACACATCTTTACACAATTCTACAGAATCTTTCAAATTCACTTTTATTTTATTTTATTTAAATCATATCATATTATATATTATACACAAATCTACAGTCAAAACATATCCCATGCCCTGAAAACATAATCTGTTACCAGGCCAGCCATCCCACAGCCAATGTCCTGACACCATGCCCAATGTGTCCAATGCTCCAGCCACTTGAACTACCCACTCTCAATGTCATCCGCCCATTTTTGATGCATCAAATCCAATTTCAACACATCCAGCCCACTTCATTGTTTTTCAGGTCACTGGGTCTAATTTCAATGTATTGGGTGCATTTCTAACAGTGTTTGTTAAACACTGTGTGATGAGTGACACACAGTATGTAGTCTGTGTACATAAGAGGACATATTGGGCCATCCATTTGCTTATTCATCTGTCTGACACCCCTCTCCTAAGATTGGGGCCGGGCCATGTGGTGCAGTCACATGTACAGTATGAAAAGGGGCAAATAAAGAAAGTGGCTGACAGCAGTTTCAAACTCGTGACAGTTCTCATCAGGGGCTTCACCGCTGCCCCTACCACTTGTCTATCTGACTGTGTTTAGGATTCCAACTACCAATCTAATGTCCTATCTTGGGAGTTGGCTTAGTCAGTGGGCACAACTTAGGTAAGCACAACCCAAAACTGGATTGGTTGCATTTGGGGGAAATCATTGGGAGATAGGAGTCTCTACTGTGGGAACCCAATGATTTGGAGCAGGAAAGGGCCTTTTGGCACACCTGCTGGCATTGGTGTGTTGCCTTGCACTCCCCACGGTAGTCCATACTACCATGGGACCCTCTTATGTCATCCAACCAATGTGGATTTGCCAAGGACACAGACCATTCATTTTTCACATGTCAGCTTTGCTTTTGTCACAGTGGGTCTCCTCAGGTCCAGTCTTGAGACAGCAAGACTGTTTTCAAGGTGATTGGGTACATGCCATTTTTGAGCCAGCTTTTGAGATGGTAAATGCATTTTTCACACATCCATCCCAATTTTGAGATGGTGTGAACATTTTTCATGCAATGGAGTCCATTTTTGACACACTGGGTCCAGTTCCGAGACTGTGAGAATATTTGTGAGGTGACCATGCCACACGTCGGGTTTGATTTCGAGGCCGTGGGTCTGTTTTTGTCACATCAGGTCAATTTGCAAGAATTTCAAACTTTTTCTTCAGAGCATCAAGAGCACTAAGGAAGTAAGTCGGGCTGAAGTCATTCTTGACTGATCTTGTGAGTCTTACAGTCTTAGTGTTCGAAAGCAGTATCCATCATTTAAGCATCTCAAGTGATTCGTGTTGAGATAATCACATGTCAGTATGGTTATACTGATTACCGATACCCATTTACATGTGACACACATACACTATCAAGATTACTCATAGCTTACTCATGGACATTCTACAGTATTCCGTGAGATTCCATACATACCTTATATGGTTATGTATCACTACAGTTTACTGGACTAAACTTGCAGATTACATGGTCTGTGTGCAACCCACTTATGTATAAATAGTAGGGCCTTATGCCTAGTACCTGTTATGATATCTTGGGGACCCCCTATCTTTTTCTTGATCATCTGACCGATTGTACTATCACATGACCTGGTCTTCATCTATTCCTTTCTTGTTGATTTCTCAACCAGTCTCTTGAGCTAAAGTCTTATGGCTGTGTTCCTTCTATAACATTCTTTCTCTTTCCTACCAATAGCCTTTATCTCTCACTTGGTCTGTGTGCACTTCTCAACTGTATATAAACACTGTACTTTGCTTGGATACAACCCAAGCTAGATCTACACAATACATTGCTTAACCAGCAATCCCTTGATCCTCTGAGCTATGCTTCACTTGATTGGCCTATGGTCTGCCAGTAAAGACTTCTGATACTAAATCTAGTTCAACTATTCTTGTTGAACTTGTTGGTGTTATTGCTGCAAGCTCTTAGGATCTCACCAGAATAACAGTACCATAAGTTGTTCAGAACAGACACTAGCTGTTCAATACAGGATTTTCATCCTCTATTATCATCAAGAACTTCTTCACCTCAAAAACCCTTCTCAGTCCTTTACAGAGACTAGTAAGGTGAGGCTCTCTCACCAACTGCTGTGCTGTATAGGGGTATTCCCTATAATTTGGCCTCAAAATAAGACAGTAAGATATTTAAGTAAATGCTATGAAACCAACTTGAATGTATGATGATCAATGAAGTGATTAACATAAAATATGTGGTATATATCCAAGGAATTATGACAAGTGACATGCTCTGGGACAACCTCTGTACCATAAATTGGGAGTAAATGAGCACCATGGATGATGCTGCCGATGTGAACAACTGTGAGGTTCTTTGAACCATTGTCCAGGAAAGATGGGGAGACCATCCACATCCCTGTTAGATCCTTGGGTTCATCTGTCGTTGGTGGTCACAAAAACACAGTCATAATAGCCAGGCCCATGATACCATGATGGTGTTGCGCAAATTTGTTCCCACCGCATCCCACCAATACTGCTTGGATTACTTGGGGAAACAAATATTGCAGTGGCAGAATTAAATACCTTGATGGAACCAGCAAATGCAGGGCAATCAGATAGATGAACATCTTCTGAGGAGATTCTATCGTCCATGTTAAGTTGGTTGAATAAAAAGTGCAGGAGGTGGTTGGGCAGATCTGGTACTCCCAGCTCTACAGCGAGTGTGAGAACTGTACGGGCATGCTTACGTGCTTCAAAAATACTAGTCAACTTTGTTACCTATCATAGATGATACTTTGGGCTTACCAGGGGTTAGTGTGAGCTTCACGTCTGAGTAAACAAGCCCTGGTCACTCATGCACAATACTGGTGTTCTCATCCTGGTCATCGCCAAAGTTGTTGCCTGCAGTGTTGTTGTGGTCTAAGCCACTGTTGGTGTGCGGCTGTTTTGAGTTTCCTGGCACCATAGGAACTTGGGGGGCAGATGCCATGTCATGTTTGTCATCTGGAGTGATATGACAATGTTGAATGGTGGTAAAAGTGATATATTTATAGAAACCTACCCAAACTATCAGAGTTTGTCCCACCAGGAGGATGGGACAACATTCTGTGTGCCTCAAAATCCACCCAAGCAGCAGCAAGCTTGTTGAGGTGTTGGTTGGTGAGTAGGATTTGCCCAAGCACCTTGTATTTACTGGAGCGCTGCCATGGTTGCTTGACAACTTTGATGTGCTTTGACTCCATAATTGATGTACACAGGCCATTGGGTGTGCCGAACATACAGATCATGGTTTGATAGTGGACAAGGCAGTGTTGGCATGGGAGTGAAAGTCCATCAGTGTGAATACTGGTCTCCTGGAATACTTCATGATATTAATGGAAATGGCACAGGGTGTCATCAAGTTCTGCTAATGTCTTGTTGGTAATGGTGTCTTTGCAGACAATGTAGCAGAATTTGAGGAAGGCATAAAATGTGCGCACAATGTCATCAGGGACATAGCCTTCAATGGCGGGTAGGTAGACCTGAGCAAGCTGAGAACTTGAGGAATGAACTTTGAAAATATGGAGTCACCTTCATGAGTGCTTTTGAGTCATCACCAGTCCACTGAGAGAAGCCCCAACCATCAGGAAATCTCTGTAACCCTGGAAATGATGGTGCTGTGGCAATACTGAAAACAAGTTAACATATAGTACACCATAGACTGAGCAATGAAGACTTACTGGTGATCAATGTCTGCCATGATCTCTTTTGCACAAGACTTCCCATGGTGATGATCAAGATATCTTCCAACCCACTCCACTAAATGATCCTTGAAAGTGCCTTTCACCAATTGATGGAGGATGTTGGGGGCAAGGAGTTCGTGGATATCTGCATGGGGAAAGTCGTCAGTGAATGGCTGTAGGCAGCGTAGAGTCAGTCCATTGAGTCAGATCACAATGAAAATGGAACTTGCCTTGACATTGCCGTCAACACCCCATTCGTCCCAAATGACACCAGATGAGAGTTCTTCCACCAGTGCATTTGTGAGAGCCTGCATTTGGGGAGCTCCTCTGTCCAGACCATCGAGATTATTTGGAGGTGCAACACACCTACAATGCTGCACATTAGACGAAGCTGATTGTATGAATTAACTGTAGACTCACCTGCTACACCAGCCCTGGATGATGCCAGACAGGAGGACCTGTTCAGGGTAATTGCCAATGTAAGGGCCAATCCCAAAAATGACATGGCAGAAGTGTCAGCGCATAATTTTAGGGGTTGTCATGGCAGGCTTCAATGAGTCCAGGATTCATGACATAGCAGTGTGGAAGAGCTGCTTCTTGAATTTTCAAAATGCAGAGTTGTTGGTGTACTTCTTTGCAGCTGTGCAAGAGTGAGCTACTAGTACAAGAGCATTTGTCCATAAGGAACAACATATACCTTTGGGAATGGCAAGGAATGCAATCAGCACAACTGCATTGCGGTGCACATGTCGGACATTGTTGTGAACATTGCCAATAGAGAGGTAGACCAGCCAGTGATCATTTTGCCCCATTGCAATGGAGGTGGTCATCTTATCACTACCCAAAATGATGGGTATAAATGTTGCACTGTGTGTTTCTTCGTTCTTTGCAATATCATCCTGGGACATCAGTCAATCTCATGGTAGTAAATGAAGTGTGGATTGTTAACATACTGCTTGGGTCCATGCCCAATCTCCTGACATGAAGTCTTTATATCACTGAGTTTCATCTTTCTCTAGAAAGTCACAGTAAGGCACATAATCAATTTCACCATGGAAATGTTGATTGGATATCATGTTCTCGGCAACAAGAGAGGGCTTTTGGAACCAAAACTCAAATACTTCACTCATCCAGGGGGGATTATGTCCAGGAGATTGTTCACCATTGTACCAGAGCTTGAGGCTGTTCCAAGGAACATCTCTGACTGGTGTTGCATTGATAGTGTTGTAGAGATCTTGGTGGTCTGCGAACGGGGGTTTATCACCATGAGCAGCAAGAGTTGAACCCCAAATATGCAATAATTTATCTGTTTTACCAGCAGATAACTGCGCCTCCTTGAAAATGAGTTTGGTGACCTCAAATTCCATCTTGTTCTGATACGGTGTCCAATCACCTGGACTTCTGTCAGAGACAGGAGGAGGAAGAGTATCTGGGTCTATGTAGTTGCTGTTCTTGTCACAGATACAGCCTGCCAGTGTCTTGAACATTAAGAAATGTTAATGCACTGGAGGAAAAAGTTACACACCTGTCAGTTTATTGTGATAGTCTCATATAATACCAGGAGGATGTGGCCATCTGGAGGCATCACCAGTTGAAGTTGTATGACTTAAGGAGAAGCAGTGAGCTGAGGATTGATGGTGTTTGAGTCCAGAGGTTGTTTTGAACCAGTGTGAGCAGCTAGCATAAAAGCAGGGAATTCTGTGAACACTGGACCCATGATGAACCAGTTGTGTCCATGGCACATTTTGTGGCATGGTGGATGTCAGAAGAGGAGGTGGTGGTGGTGGTGCAGCAAACACCATGAACATAAGACCAACTTGAACCCTGTATCCTGAACCTTACTTGGGTCTTCTCTGTGTTGGTTTTTCTCCACCTCACTCCTATGTCCCATCCTGTTACTCACTCCAAAAATTTCAACCAACATCCTGGTCAGATTATTCTGGACTCAAAACAGAAAAGACAAACCTCTGAGCAAAACCAGGTGGATGATACCCAAGCCAAGGGCACATGGAAATAATGAGAAGCTGCACACCAACATGGCATTCACCACCTGGGTTCCATCATGGACAAGAGTGTGCAAAAAGAGGCACAATTAATCACCAATCCCACAAAGCCTAGACCAAGGCCACAAGTCCAAGTCATCTCCAAGGCTCCTGGGTCTGGAAATACAAGTCAGTCAGAGGCAGTAAAGGTTGGAGAGTTGAACTTGCCAATGAACACCAAAATGGAAGATATCCAGGATGGAAGAGATGGAGAAGCTGAAGGTGATTTGGTGAGCATAGTGAGCACAGATGAACAATCAGGATGGTGGATTCAGAGCCCAAGTGTTGGAAAAGTTGGACCTGTCAAGGGTGGTGGAGTCAATTATTGCCAGAAGAGTTGGAATACAGTGGCAGTGATAATGATGGAGAACCTGGACCACACAAGGCACAGATCCCATCAAAGAAGCAGTGTGCTCTGAAGGTGTCAACACATGATGCTGTCAGGATGGCAAGAAGCACAGCTAATCAGCTTGCTGATAGCAAGGATCACCATGACCAGAAAGGAAATTCAACCACCACTGGCATGTGAGTATTCTTTGAACCACTTCTCATCATATCAGCATGGACTTACTCATGGCAACCCTCCTGTTTTACTATGATTGTTTGTCTGAAATTCAACTGGAATCCAGCTTAGCCAAAGACAGATATGCAGGAGTTGGAACAGTCAACAATTGGGCTGCCAAGCTTTCCTCCAGCAAGCCTCTGCAGACTCTACTCTCTTGCACATCAACTGCCAATTCCTCATGACAAGCTTCAACCAAAGACTCCAACTCTTCTATCAAAGGCCCTAGGGGAACTCCTATCAGCAGCCAGCACTCAAGCACCCAGGCCTCAACTGCTACTAGACTGCCTGACTCAGAAGACCATCATCCATATTTCAATGGTGATGACACCATGGAGTGGAAGGTAGCTGATAAGAAGAAAGTTGGGAGTGTAATGGTGAGTATTAATTACACACATGTTTGTATTGACACTGACAAAACCTTAGGATATTATTGAAGTTGACGATGACTCGACCGAGATGATGCCTCCACCTTCACGCTCTCAGAAATGGAGCACTAAATTGGCCAAGGCACCAGACACCCAGGAGGACATGTCTGATGACAGCATCCTCAATGACTCGCTGGACTCCAAAGAACATGAGCCAACCACTTGCTATGGCAAAAGCAAAAAAAAACAGCCTCATAGTGCACAGGTATCTTTCCCTTATGTATCTTATCTCTTTGAGGTTTATTCAAGTTGTCTCTTAGGCAGCTTTTGGAAAGTCCCTCACCGTTGCACTGCCTTCCAAAGAAGCCAGGACCACCAAACCAAAGCTCGAGAGCACAGCTTCTCACCACTCAGCTAGTTGTGCCAAAACCAAGTACACAAATGCAGACCTACCTTCTGGATGTCAAGGCAGCAACATTTGGTGACATAAATTTATCCCCACACTTGGACACTTCTGTAGAGATTACAAAGAACCTTGGAATGTTGAGACAATGGATCTTAGGGATGGACTACAGGCTATATGTAATGTGGTCTATGGTAACTCAATTCCACACACAGTCATTGTTGGTGGCCTAGTTTTCCCTCAACTAACATCTGTGAAAATTAATCCTGATATGCATCAACAGGCAAAACAGCGCCTCAATGAATGGTGTGGAGGTTTTGCAGTTGCAGCCCTGACAGTGATCACGGCATTTTTTGCTCATGATCCAGACTTTCATGATACTGAGCAGTGTGCAGAGTTTGCAGCGGCAATGGTGAAGAAGAACTGATTTTTATTCAGCCAAAATCCTGGTGTTCACAAAAAGGTTCATCGTCATTATTCTATGTACAGTAGTTTTACTGACAAAAGCTATGTACTATTAGGGCTGGTCCGGCATATGGTGGTCGCCATTCATCCTCCAAAGTTTCACATCTCACTTCCAGTTTATACAAGGCCATATCAAGATCCCTGAGTTAGGCAGTGAGCAGACAAGTGCCCGAACTGCACTCACATTGGCTTCTGCAGCAGTATTTTTTTTAAATTGGTGTGCATCAATAATGTATTAAATGTCTTTTTAAAGGTGTATCATACATTAATGCTTGTAGCTAACAAGAACATCACATTCAAGTCTCTTGGTGCAGCAGGTGGGTCTCAGAAGCACTCAGGAGTGGTAATGGATGGTGATGGTGCTGTCTGGGAACCATCTATCCCCAAGGGCGCTCAGTATGAGTTCAATGAGGCCATGTGGGGCATGAAAATGAGGGTGTTCTTGGAGCCTATCATGGCATTATCCAACAACAACTTTGCAATGATTGTTGATGAGGCACAGGCTTCCATCAAAGGGGGGAAAGGTGTAATGAACTCTGCACCTTTGGACAACAAAGACAAAGACTCAGATGTCCAGGACCTTTTTGCCTTTTGTTAAGTGAGTCATCCATTCTATTATTTATACAGCTACTGATATGATTTTTGCGTCTCATAGTTTGCACCATTATTAGTATCCAAACCCCCCCTTGCCAGTCTTCTATCTCATTTGGTTGGTCTTGTCTGAATGCCATTCATTTTGTTGCTTTCCTCCTCACCATGCTTTCCCTTCACTACACTTTCCCCTCGCCGCACTCAGAATTCACCACCTTCTTAGGTTGTCATATTGTTTTATACTCTCGCTTAATACATTTTGCATGTATATTTCCCATCTTAGTGATCTTAGTTATCTTTACAATGAATGTTCTAAGTCTTCAAGTCACCAAGCACACCAAGATGGAGCATACCCATAGTTTCTTACAATCTTAAATGAAAATTGGTCTTGATTGGTCTTAGCAGACATTTCAAGCATGCCAAGCTTAGATAAGACTCTTGTAAGTTTACTGATGCAGTTCTGAGGTCAGGCTGAGGTCAGATGGGAGCCACCAATAATATAGCATCCTCATAGTGCTGTGGTCAATGACAACATCAAAGGCAGATATAGTGACTCCATAAACCATTGCAATGTTTGGCCTAAATGCAATGTGCAAAGCATATCCATATCACAAAAGTGCGTGAGAATCTCGCTTAGCTCTGTTGACGCGCATTGTAGTAGTCACTCCTGGCTACAAATCGGTCCCTGGGTAATGTGATTTGCTTCAGGGGCTGTGGAGATATGCCAATTATAAAACAGTGATACCATTGCAACAGTTTATGTGCTCTTAGCTTGAGAGGTGGAATTTCAATGAAATGTAGGGATAGCTGCAGTTGTTTGGTGCTACAAACAAATATACACATATAAATACTGTGTCTGAGTTTGAAAAAGTTCACATGCCTCTTTCCTTTCAACCACAATCATCATGTGATCCCTCTCTGCTACCCAAAAGAATACCATCATTACTATGCTTGACTCTG
>KN825600.1:0-15877 GCA_000827395.1 Paxillus rubicundulus Ve08.2h10 | reverse complement strand
GGACTTATTTCTCATTGATTGTTGAATGGATTTGTGTTATTATTTTTTTATCTGGAAGGGAAAGCAGGATGCTACATCTCACTCACTGGAAGCATCAAGATCCACAAAGAAATGTGGATGCTACAAGCAAAAGATGCACAAAAAGCCACAGAAATGAAAAGCCAAGCTGAGGCAACACTAAGGTCCAGTGGTATGGATGGGGGGATATAGACCTCTGGATGGGGGGTCTGACAGGTTGAGTTTGCTTGGGACATAGCATGTGATGACAGTGGCATTGGCCATGGACAAGGCAGCATGAATCTGCTTGAAAATGCTATTTGTCAGCCCATTTTGACTTGACCCCTTTCACCATCCCTCAACAACATTGCAGTTGTTCCCATAAACCTTGAAATGAAAATTGGGGGGCTGATTTGGAGGATGGTTGCCATGAGGAGTTTGAAACCAACTACTTTGGCCCAGCCAATGTCCCATCCATCTTGCTTCCATCCTTGGGTAAGGCACCAGGCACGCCATCTGCCATTGAGTGAGATGGTGATGCCAACACCAGAGCTAGCATCTGGAAAGGCCTGGAGGTCATGGAAAGGTGTGGGAGTGGGAGTAGGGCATTGGACTGGGTGGTGGGAAGAGAGGACAGCCTTCCACCATCTGAGCTTGCCTGGTGTGCCTTGAGGTGGTGTGCATGGCATGAAAGGGGAATTGCCAAATATGGTGAGCATAGCCTCCAGATCCATTAGGTAAGTGCAACTGGCTGGAACAACATGATGGGTGTGGAGTAATTTTCCATAGAGTTTCTGTACTTCTTCCAAGGTGTGGGTATGGTTGGACTCCCATTTGACAATCATGCTCAGGCATTTGTGGTGTTGTGCCCTTGTCCAAGCTCAGTCCAGTATTTGTTGGAGGGGCAGAATAACAGCAGAGCAAAGTGGTCAGAGGAGAAGTCAGAAGTCAGAAGTCAGAGGGTCAGAGTGACAACAAGAAGACTAGCTTCAAGTGTCAAATGGAGAACTCAAGTGGGCAAGACAAGAGGAGTGATCAAAGTTGATATTTGAACTGCAGAATACAGAATAACAAGGAGGGTTTATATACTATGGTGACAAGTAAACATGGAGGGCACCAGAGTATCAGAGTTGGATGGAATATGAGTCAGAGAAATTGGAATGAGTCAGGAGGAGTCAAAGTGAGTTAGAATGGAATGAATCAGAAGGTGGAATTATTAGATATGTCAAGTGTCTGTCAAAGTATGAAGGATGAGGAACAAGGTACAGAATCAGAAGTATTAGAGATAAGGAGAAAAGCAGACTTGGTGAGAAGCAGAAAAGCAGACTTGCATATAGGCAGAAATGCGGAGTTGATCTGGAGCAGGCTCTGGAGGAGCAGAGTTGACTTGTGCAACATGGGATATGACAGTCATGTGCTGATTGTTGTAATGTAATGAGTACTAATTACAGATTCAAAAGAGAATGTGGTCATCAACCCATCTAGATATGGGTCTGATTTCAGAGGCTCAGAAAATGACCATGCCTGCTCTAGCTAGTTTGCTGTAAATGTCCACTGAGGGTGAAACCAAAGCATAGACAGGTATAGACTGCAAAGGAATCACTTGCCAGGTGAATGACCAATCCAGGCCATTGGGAGGGGTGCATAGGGATGGTGTGATAGGCTTCAGCCACATTGCAGACTGCTGCTTGGAAACACAGGGGGGAGCCAAGTGATGAGTAAGCAAATGGTAGGGCAGGTGCCATGCATGCAAGGGAATAATTTGGGATTAACTAAGGAATTGATTGATTTCAGTGAGGCTAATGGGAAAGATAAATCTTGAATTAGAAAAAATCTACCAGGGTTGTCTGGTTTAGGGATGAGGGATAGGGGGAGTGAATGTATGGGTAATCAATGGGATTCTACCACCAAAACCATGCTGCAAATCATGGTGAATGTTGGGGTATCTAGTAAGCAATTCTGTAGCATTAAGTACATGCAGCCAAGACAGATGAGAATAGGGTGTGAATGCTCTAGTCTCTTTGGCCTCAATGGCAAGACTGTGCACCATGGAACTTGCTCCCACGACCCAAGCACTCATGTTTAGAGCTGTGCAAAAGATATTCACACCCATTGGGGCATTGCTGGTTGAAATGTAAGACAGCACCCTTTTGGTTGATGATTTGGCTGTCCATGCTGTGTTTGCAAGGGGCCTTGGAGCCATCCCATAGGGTGCTAGAGGTACAGACTTTGATGTCATGTGGGACCAGCCTTTGCAAATGGCACAGGTGGAACAACCAGTTTTTCCTGTGCTGCCAGAGAGATTGTGTGATTTTGGTTGGCTCAGTTGGAAACTGTGAGCACATCCCATGCTGGTGGTAAGAGCCTTGATGTCTGTTGTCTGGGCAAGTGGGATAGTTATGTTGATGTTGATGGGACTGCTGAACCAGGGAGGGTGGGGTTTCATTCTCCCACTACAAAGGGTGGTGGCCAAGTGGTGAGTGGATGGGGGTGACAAAGTACAGTGAGCTCTGGAATCCAGAAACCTGGAGTGTTGGAGCACTGCCAGAGTCACTCAAAGTCAAGCAGAACTACAGCTCCTGTCTGGACTTCACTTGGACTATTGTCTTATCATATTCCCCAGTCCTACTATCACTCTGGAGTTCTCAGGGGTATTCTCATCTTATCTTACACTGCTTAATACCCCATTCCCCCCCTTTCTGTTCCTCAATTTATTCCTGATCTCCTGTTATTATTAGTGAGCACTTCTCCACACATCATAGTACATATATACCTATTTTTCCTTTTGGATTTCTCAGTCATTCTTTGCCCTCCTTAGGCAGCAGTGACTGAGGTGAGTTTCCATGTACTTATTTATTACTCCTAGCCAACCCCTAGTAGTCCAGGCAATCCCTGCCCTTTCATAAGTTTTGTCAGTACTTACTAGTGATTGTGGTGTCTCTTTCCTTTCTCTCCTATGTACTTGAATTATTTTAATTGCTTACATCTCAAGAAGCCCAGCTCAGAGTGTGACCCACGTGTAACCCATTTTTGCATTATGCCAATAAAAGGCCTCTAAACTCTGTCCATCCTTGGATTCTGAACATTGCATACTATTGTGTCTATGTTAGTGCCAAAAAAAACAAGTAAATCATTTCCACAGCTTCAACAACAATAACTAGATGCCCTGGAAGCAGGGGACTTACATATGCTATGAATGTATCCCCATCACCTAGAAATTTCTCCATATTTTTATCTTTGTGTGATGTTCAGCAAAGTATGTACCGAGTTCCAGAGGCCTTTTGCTGGTGTAATGCAAATTTTGGACATGTTCAGGTCACACAAGCTGCCCAGCAAGTTTGATCTCAGCAACTTGGCATCAATGGCAACACCACAGTAAGACTTGGAGCACTCAAGACAGCTTAGGGGGATATTTCACAGATTGCATTAGGATGGGGGATAGTAATTAAATCTAGTACTAGTATCATTGTAGTACTGGTGATGAAACAGAGGCTCAGGAAACTGTGTGTAAGGCTGAGGCTGACTTGGAATTGAATGTTGAAAATGGATTGTGGAAGGGGTCTCCTGCGACAAATGGTGTTGGAAAGCCACAGGCCCTGGTGGTAGAATCTTGTCAGTGCACTGCCAACTGGTTGACAGCCCCGCATCAGATGAATCTTCTACCAGTGGGTGCACCGACCATTGTGCGTATGATTCACAGGTGTAGGAAGTGTGAGTAGCCTTGCGTTGCTGTGCCGAGTGGTGTGCCGGGAGGAGATTGAATTTTGCCACCCTCTCGCAGCGTCTCTGTCATGCTCAGATCACTTACACCTCATGACTCCTTCTTAGAACTTCATCCCTTGAAGTTCTAGGGCTCTGCACTTCTCTCACGAGCTTATTACACTATAGCCCATGACCTCCAGGTGTCAGATTCACGAGCTATCAGCCCGATCTTGGGGATCTGGTGGTCAGAGGATCCATACCCCTTTGCAAAACACGGGTTTTTGTCTCACTGCGGGCGCAACTTCAAATCGGCTTCCATTTATTTGTTGGATACTGTCTGAGCACTCTACAATAGACCTACTACAATTCTTATAGGGACACAGACCATCAGGAATATCATGTTTTGTGACATTTGCATTGTACCAGACATTTGCACTAACATAGGCACGATAGTAAAGATAAAAATATATAAAATCTTGGAAGTGATGGAGATACATCAATACTATACACCCTTCTTTTTTTTTTCTTTCCCTTTGGGGCACGTTGTCGTTGTTGTTGAAGCCATGGAAACTATTTATTCGGTTTTCGCACTGCCCCAGGCTCGATAGTAATAGAGCACCCACCAATTGGGACATGTAAGATGTCTGGAATATTATAGGTCAGAACGGTATACTATCGTCTACCACCTTTCCGTTTTCCCATCCCCCCAATGGCATCACCCTTCTTTGCTCTGATTCCTTCCCCGCGTCCCCATTTTCCTGACAAGTCCAGCTCGAACGCACTCTTCGTTTGCGATGTTACCTTTGACTTCTGAGTGGAGCTTTTGCTTGGAGGGTTGCTCATCTTTCCTGGTCTAGCCGCTTTCTTTGCTGATCGGATGGCGGCATTTAGGACCTTACTGTCCCCAGACTCTTTGTCTGCCTCCAAAGCAATTTTGCGTCGCTTTGCTCTTCTGGAAAGTCCGGCATACTTGTCTCTTTTTGGCTAGGGAAAAAAAGGTCGATTGCGCCCCTGTAGTTTATGCTTTGCACTAACTTTGGAAGAGTCTTCCGATACTGCTTTGGAGGCAGAGGAGGTGGCACCGCTTTCGTGCCCTTGTTTACTCACGGCTATCGACAACGAAAGCGTGATTTCGATCGTTAGTACACGTCACCTCGATGGAATCGGCCCTCGAACCTGCCGCTTTTGATTTTTCTTTCTCGGTCTGGAACCAGGTCCTCGCAGGTCTGGAGAAGATCTCGGTTTTATGTTCTATCATGTTCTGGCCCTTGGTTACCTCCATCTCTGCCCGCCGTATCTGAGAAACTTCGATTAGGATGGGCTCAGAACAGTCTACGGTCCGATACCTGTTTTTCTTCCTTCTCTTCCTGGAGAATTGCAGCAATGTCTGCTTTCACCTCGTTCACTTTCTTAGCCCATCTGGCAAGTACGTCAGCTGGAATGACACGATGTCGGACGTCATCTTCCCCAACACTGTTTTTGATGGCAGCTTTGAGCATCTTGCGATCTCCTTCTCCAACAAGAGTTATTGAACTGCGCATTTCAGCAAGAGACGCTGCATGGTTAGTGCTCGCACGTACCGACCAGATTTCCCTGCTCGAGCGGTCCGACCCACACGGTGAAGATATTGCGCCAACTGGTTGGGCATATCGTAGTTTATAACAGTCTCAATGCCCTTGATATCCAGTCCACGAGAAGCTAGGTCAGTGGCCATCAAGAAGTCAACCTGACCATCGCGGAATAGCTGGAGCGCTTTGAGCCGCTAGAGAATATTGTTAGCCACCATTGCGGTAAAGAGCGCTGGAAACTCGCCTGTTCTTGTGAAAGGTTGCCGTGTAGTTCTTCAGCTTTCATGCCAAGGAGACCAAAGACGACGCGAATTTGATGTGCGAGTTTCTTGCTGCGGAAGAAAACAAGGGCACCCCGTTTAAAGGTCCTTTTGCAGAGAGTTACAAGTAAAGCCGTCCGTTCTGCCTCCCTCTCGGCACGAACACGGACAAACTCTTGAATAAGACCCTTGGCAGTGCTACGTTTTGGATCAACGAACAAACGGACAGGCTTGTTCAGCGACATCTTGACTAGTTCGTCAACCGAGTCTGTCATCGTGGCGGAGAACAGCATAGTTTGCCGAGAGACTGGGCAAGCTTTAATAATTTCACCAAGCTCATCCGCAAATCCTTCAGAAAGCATACGATCAGCCTCGTCCAACACGAGGACATCGAGTGCATCGAGAGCGAAGGAAGGTGAATTGCGAAGATGATCTATGAGCCTGCCAGGTGTTGCAATTACGACATCCGGCCGTGTTCGCAACGCCACTTCCTGAGACTTTAGTGAGAGCCCACCTACAGCATGCTTGTGAGTGAAGTTCTTGAAAACAGGAAAGATCTACTGACCGACTACCAAACAAAACCTAATGTCTGTGTGAGCGGCCAGCTTGGACCCCATCTCAAAACACTGGACCGCAAGCTCTCTCGTGGGCACGAGGACGAGGCATCGTGTCGTAGCCGCGTGTTTCCCTCTTTCTCGATACAAGAGACGCTCTAACAAAGGGATAGTGAAAGCAGCTGTCTTGCCTGAACCTGTCACAGCATTTCCAACGACATCCTTGCCCAACAGAGCGACGGGTATCGTTGCGGCTTGAATTGGGGTAGGAGAGACGAATCCGAGAGTAGTCAGAGCTTTTTGGATGGGACGCGATAGGTTCATTGTTAAGAAGGAAGTGTGGTTATCCTGGGGAACTTCCGAGTCAAAGAAGGCTGCTTTGCGATCCTTTTCTGCCTGCGTCTCGACTCCCGAGCCGTCCGATAAATCGTTGTCTTCTTCATTGGCGGATTTCTGCTGCTCTGAATCTGATTCCAACGATCCTTCGTCAGACGTAGCTAGTGGGTCCTCCTCCTCCTCTTCGTCCTCGGATGTGTCTGCTTGCTGATAGCCACCTGCAACAGAAATGTCGCTTGAGCTTTCAGCGTCACTCGCTGGTTTGCTTGCGTCTTCGTTATCATCTTCGTTGTCATCTTCGTCATCTCGTTTTCGCTTCGCGTTGGCTTGCCTCAGCTTCCGCCTTTCGATGATTTCGTCTATGGAAACAGGATCCTACAGCTTATTCAACTCAAAAAAACGGCGGAGGAGGACAGGGTCATGGACTCACGGGCCTTGATATTTGTTTGACCACGTCCTGTGACTGGTTAAACTGCAGCAAGTCTGTGAATGGGTCCTCTGATAGGTCAAACTGGAAGTCGGGATCGATGTGAGCCTCTTCCGAATCGTTGGACGGCTTCTTTGTGCTTTTCTGAGAAAGCTTTTCATCATCAGAGTCTATAGTCCTGATGAAATCCATGGTGAAGGAGGGGTGCACAGATGACACTAGGGTGATCGATCGCGTGACTGAACACAATTTTTGTCAGGTAGGCCTCGCGCGGATCCATCCAACATCACGTGACAATGTGTGATTCCAGCGTGACGAAGCTTGTAAATTAAACTAATATCCCAAAAGTCCAATACAAGAAAATTCCTTACGCTAAACTACAAAGACAAAGTAGAATATGATTTTCGTGTAGCGTAAAATCTCTTGAAAATGATCTGAAGGAGTAGTGAATTGTTTGAAGTTAACAATAAGTTTGGGCTGGTTTGTGTTTCGAGCCAACTGACCTGCCGAGAACTCCGCATCCGTCATGACGAACGGCAGCCATACTATCGCTTACCAGAGGGTTGGTCACCCCGGAGAGTTGGTCAATTCACCAAACTCATAGTGGCTCTCTTACATAATTTTATCTGTATGGCCACAGTACAACTACTTCACATTCTAAGATACTACGAAATTAAACCACACTGATCCATGCGTTTTTCGTTGAGTTAGCAAAAACACCGTGACAAATCACGAAAGTGATGTGGTGCCGTGGGCAGCCGAGTCGGAGTGTGAATTCATCATACAGCTGCCTGACTCCTTGACGTGGGCAGACGGTGGCTCCTGAGATGGGTCAGTGGGTCAAGTAGGTGACTCCTCCGAGTCTACCTAAGCCCAAACAACTGAATTGTGAGGATTGTATTCAAGCTGCCATCTCAGGAGTCACCCAGGGTATCTATCGTTCATACAGGGCAGCTGCAGCTGCTCAAGGGGTTTGTCCCGGATTCTCCTCTTAACTGGTCACACACCATGACTGAATCCTTCCTCAGGTTTCAAGGCAGACTGTGCTGAATTGAGCACATGGGGCTTTTGGAACAAGAGCTGAAGGCTGTGCTAAGCTTCGCCTCCTCACTCCTGCTTAAGAGGCTACTCTGATAGAATGGTGTCAACTCCATTCTGGTTCTGCAACCCCTCTACATGTCACAAACTTACGCTCATGTATATTTGAGATTTGTGGCAAACAGCCAGGGAAGAACTGGGCTTGGCACTTCATTCAATGCTGCCCCCACCTAGTCTCAGCAAAACCATGTGGTCTCAACCCAAAACGAGCTCAGAATTTCAACAGGAAAACCATTGAAGAATACTTCCAGATAAGGGGTGAGGTGGAAGAAAAGTACAATGGCATACCCCCTGAACACAATTGGAATATGGACAAAAGGGGCAACCAGATGGGTGGAGGGAGGAAGGGTTCAGGAATGAATTTTATTTTTTGGACAGAAAATAAAGAACATTATCATCTGCATTGTGATAATCTTGAGTTAGTGTCAATACTTGAATGCATCAGTGCAGCTGGAACTGCAATGCCACCATGCTTCATTATGAAGGAAGGACCTCTTGCTGATCACTCAGACATTGAGGGGATAGGGGCCTGAGTCCACTGTTTGATTTCACATTTTCAGCTAACAAATATCAATTATTTAACCAGGATTGCAACATCGCCAAATGGATGGATTGATCAGGTGCTCTGTGAAGAATGGTTCAGAGACACCTTTGAACCTAATGCACTGGCATGTTGTGTCAATGAGAAGCCCATTGTTCTCAATGTTGATGGGCATGATTCCCATGAGACTGACAATCTCAAAGCCATTGCATATGAATACGGCATCATCATCATCAGATTCCCTTCCAAAATGACTCATAAAACTCAGCCATTGGATGTTGGTGTTTTTTCTTCTGTTTCGCGAAAGTGGACTTCCCACTGTGGCCAGTGCATCATTGAAGGGGTCAAAATTGACTGCTACAATTTCATCCCTGAATACATGTCCATACATAATGTCATGACCCCTGCATTAATTCAGAAGGCATTCAAACACACCAGAATTTACCCCTTCAATCCCAAAAATTTCATGGACAAAGATTTTGCCCCCAGCCAAGCCATGTCTCATGAGGTGCATGTACCTCCATCATACCCATCTCCAGGCAAGGCTCCATCCACACTGACAATGAGGCCAGCTGACTTTGAACCTTGAGACAGGGAAGTGAGAGGGGAAAGAGAGATGAGCTTGAACATAGAAGATGAGGAGAGCTCAAGTTTGAGTGACGAAGAGGGGGATCATAGCAATGATGAGTTTTACTATGATCCAGGCTCAGAGGATCAAATTGAAATTGATGAAGCTCCCACAACACCCGCTCCTGCCCCCCCATGTGCTCCAAGTCCCAACTCGCTCTCTGTAGTTCCTGCTCCAGCCAATGGCTCTGTGGACTCCCACATCCAATTGTTCAAATGTGTCAGCAATGACACCAGCTCAGGCAATGTCACCTGAACAACCCCTCTTCACTGGGCCACTCTCTTTGATGCCTTTGTTTGCCCAATATTCTGAGTTAATGAAAGAGCAGGGCTGGGCATGCAGTGACTCCATAAACCATTGCAATGTTTGGCCTAAATGTGATGTGCAAAGCATATCACAAAAGGGCATGAGAATCTCGCTTAGCTCTGGTGACGCGCATTGTAGTAGTCACTCCTGGCTACAAATCAGTCCCTGGGTCATGTGATTTGCTTCAGGGGCTGTGGAGATATGCCATTCATAAAACAGTAACACCATTGCAACGGTTTATGTACTCTATGATAAATTAGGGTATTTTGGAAATATCAGTACTTGGTATAGCCTCCCTTGGCCTTAATCACTGCCTCAACCCTCCTAGACATGCTTTCAATCAACTTCTGACACTCTGCTGCTGAAATCCTCTCCCACTCCACCTGAACTCTCTCCCACAATTCCTCTATTTCTTTAGGAGGGTGTTCATACTCTGCAAGAAGCAAATCACATGACCCAGGGACCGATTTGTAGCCAGGAGTAACTACTACAATGCATGTCACCAGAGCTAAGTGAGATTCTCACACCCTTTTGTGTTATGATATGCTTTGCACATTGCATTTAGGCCAAACATTGCAATGGTTTATGGTGTCACTGTAAGTCCCTCTCTCAACACTTGAAGCTAGTCTTCTTGTTGTCACCCTGACCCTCTGACCTCTGACCTCCTCTTCCACCATTGCTACTCTGCCCCTCTGTCAAATATTGGACTGAACTTGGACAAGGGCGCAACACACAAGTTGAAGCTGAAGTCCACTCTGCCCCTCCAACAACTCTGGACAGCTGTGGAGGAACCCAGATCTTAACATGTTGCTCCAGTCACATTCCTGGGTGTGTGTTGATGAGGTATGGTCAACTGAAGCTCAGGCATTGTTTTCAGACAATTTTCACATGGTGCCAACTTGCCTGAAAAAGACAATAATGGATTTATTTCTCACCCTTTCATTCTGAGTTCCCTCACAGCTTCAACATTTTGAGGGCATTTACAGATCATATAAAATATCAAATTTTATTGTTTTGCATTTCAGAAGGTCCAGAGTTTCCGGAGTTTCTGCTGCAGGTTCTGGTTGTTGTCCACTATGGCATTAAGCCTTTTGTGCTGCATCCTCATTCACAGTCTGTTGGTAGTCCCAATTCCAGTCAGCTTGTTGGCATTGCTAGTTGCTCCTCCAAACTCTGGCTATGATCTGGGCTGGTGCAGGTCTTTCTGGAGATGGAGGGCAGGGGTGGACAGGAGCAGGAGCTGGCAGTGGATCCATGTAGAGTTGCTCAAAGTGGTGTGTGAGGTTTGTTGATGGTAGGACTTGGTGGTTGTTGTGCCTCTGGGGCATCCAGAGGTGCATTGTTGACTCCCACTGTTCTGCACAGGTCCAGAGTTCTGAATTCTGTGTTCTCCTCTTCCATGTCCTCATGCTCTGCCTCATATTACCTCAGAAGTAGTCCCTCCCACTGTCCCTCAACAGTGGGGACATTCCATGGGGCAAGGTCACATGCAGAGATGGTTCCAGTCTTGTCAAAAGTGATGTGCTGACTGGAGGTGACTGTCCAACATTTGACATCCAGGAGTTTGTAGGATTATTGGCCATAGGTGTAGCCAATCATGATAGATTTCTATCTGTGTGAGCAGAATTTTCCTCTGCATTGTTCCTTCAGTATGTGAGCATAGGCAGGGCAGCCAAAGGGGTGGAAAATGGTTGGATTGATGTATCAGTGGAATAGTGTTTGATAGGGATTTTCTCAATGAAGTGCAGATGTCAGACTTCATGCGGTGATGTATGCAGCTGTGGCCATGGCATCTGCCCAGAAGAACTTTGGGAGTTGGAACTTTGGGAGTTTGGATTCCTCCAGTATGGTGTTTGAAAGAAGGGATAATGTCTAGTTCATCCACTCCACTAACCTGTTTTGCTCTAGCATGTAGGGAGAGGAGATCTCATGCAGAGTTCCGCCCCTTTGGAGTTGCTCTCAGAAGGCCTCGTTGATGTATTCTCCTCCTCCATCACTCCAGATGAAGTCCACATAAGTGTTGGAGAATTTCTCCTGTCCAACCTCGATGCAGAAGAGCATTTGGACATTGACTTTCCAGCAATTGTAGATCTGGAGTGCTTCCTTCTTTTGTTTCATGAAGTATATCCAAGGGAAGTGGCAAAAGTTGTCTATGATGATGATCCAGTACTTGTACCCTTCCTGGAATTGAGGAGTTATCAGACCTCCAACATCCATGTTGACTATTTGGAGTGCTCAGGTTGCACAGGGTTCCTCTAGGAGTTTGAACAGGAGCTTCTTCATATTTCCAAGGATGCAGGCCTCACAGAAGGATGGAGTTCCAGTCAGGATATCAATCCCCTGGAGTTGTCCCTGCTTGACCATATGTTCAATCCATGCTACAGAGATGTGTCCCATGTGTCAGTGGGGAAGGTTATATCCACTGCAGCATGTGCCGCTTCCTTTGGAGATTATGAAATGATATTTGCATGATATAGCCCCTGTCAACGAGTTCCAATGAGAACCAGAGTTCTTCCCTTTCAGACATAGCATGTGCTGGAACTGGCTGGGAAGACAGTAGAGAGTCCAGTGGTGGAGAGGCAGTTTATAGAGATGAGAGAAATCCAGAACTCTGGAATGAGTAGGACATTGGTCAGGACAATTTTATACTTCTTTTCGGAGATGGTGGAGAAGAGCACAATAGTTCCAATTCTGATGGTGGAAGTGGTGGAGTTGTCTCCAAAAGTGACAGGACAAGGTGGAACCAGCAGGAGTAAGTCCAGAATCAGGATCAGTGTGGACCATGTGCAAAGTAGCTCCAGAGTTGATGACAATGGCATTTCTCCCACTGGCCTTGGGTTTGGATGACAAGTAGGCAAGAATGCATGCCATTGAAGACTTGGATACACCTTCAGTAACCATGTTTGCAATCTCCAGAGTTTTAGGGGGAACCTCTGGAGTGTCCTCCACTGCATTGGCTTTCTCCTTCTTTTTCTCCCACTTCTTTCCTCCTCCTCCTCCTCCTTTTCTCAGCTCCTTTGTCCAATGCTGGTAAGCATAGCAGTCATCAGAGTTGTGTCTGGTTGTTGGTGGTGCTTGCACCAGGTGGCAGTGTAGGAAAGCAGTATTTCCTACAATCACAACTGCCAATCCCCAGGATTTCCATAGGCCTACCGGACTGACCAAAACACCACAGCTCATTACACTCACCATCTGCCACAATTCTGCCTTACTCCTTCAGAATCCACCCATATCCATGTGATGCCCACTACTTGTGCACCACAGAAAACCCATCTGTATTTACAGATCTCTGTGTCCATGTCCACTGGTCCTGTCCATCTCACCAGTAAGCCTTTTCTTTCTCTCTCTTTTGCATTATTTCCAGCAGGTAAAGTCTGCCAGCTGCACTATACATACTTCCTCCATTCCATTGGCTCATACCTTATGTTTGGACTTGGTTTGACACCATCGCAGGAATCTCTGCATTATAAAAGTCTGTACTTATTATCTGAAAATACATCTTTTTGTCACCACAGACTTGAGGTCAGACGCACATAAGACCCAGATGAAATGATACAACTACCAATGCTCCTACAATCTCCAACACACCTAAACCCCTTTATTCTGCTCCGCCCCTCCATTTTCCTTGGAAACCCCTCAGAAAGTGTCCTACATTTGCACCTATACCTTCCCAGGACCAACAGACTCTCCCTTCTTTAGATCTTCTCACACAGAATTCCTCCTGGGTCAATAATATTGCACCCCTTCTTAAACACTATTAACTCAGTTCTGACCTCCTAACACTAGGAAGGGATTTTGTATCTTTTCAGCAGAGTTGGGCAGATAAGCAGAGGATTTGTTGGAGACTTTGAGGGTGGAGTCTGAGGGTCAAGAAGGGTTGAGGCACACCTCCTCCAAGGTGATCTGGGTTTCCATGGCATCAAAAGTGAGCTTGCTGTCTTCAATGGTGTTGATGACAGAGGAGGTGAACATGTTCCATTCTGGAGTTTTCAGAAGGGAGTTTGAGAGGATGAAGGCCAGGAGTCTGGTGTTGACCATGGACTTCATTCCAGCAAGGCAGGCTTCCAAAGTCCAGAGCAACATGATGTGCTCAGAGATGGCAGTGTTAGAACTAGACACTCAGGTCAATCCCTCAATTCCAAGATAAAGGACTGAGGGGAAGAGGGAAAGTGGAGTGTTCATATATAAGTAGTGGGGCACAGTTGGAGTACCAACCATACCAATAGTATGGCAAATCACATGCACATCTCATGTGCCAACAGGCGAAATCTCCAGACCATATGGAGCTGAACAGCTGTTGGAATATGTAGAAGGCAGAGGCAAGGTTGGAAGCTTGGTGGATGGATAGGAGTGCATTAAAGAGGTCCCAAGCAGTGGTGTGCATCTCCATCTTGAGTAAAAGGCCATCACTGATGTTGTCCTGAATGATTCTGTGTGCTCTTTCATTCTGCTCTGTCCATTTCCAGACTTCTTCCACTGTGGCTGTGCCAGAGATTGTCAGAGTTCCAGATAAGGCAGGGGAAATAGTCAAGGGACCAGGAATGCTGGGGGATGTAGCAGGAACAGGTATAGTGGTGGTGGTACCTGGGATACTGAGGGATGTGATTGGACAGGTGTCAATTCCCAGGGCCACACCTAGGACTTTCTCCCTCTGAAGTTTCACCATGATCTGGAGTTTCCAGATTTGGAAATTTGAGGGACCAATCAGAGTCGAATATGTGGGGATGTCAGCAGAGGCTGTATTGGATGATATGGTGGGGGTGCAGAGTTTGTCCAGATGTGTGCTGAGGGATTGTGCAAGAGTTGAGTTGTTCTGGAGAAGTTTCTTTCCACTAGTATACACTAGTGGGGCTCATAACCTGACAAAAACTATGAGAGGGCTAACAAAAACTATAATAGGGCTATAATAGGGCAGTGATTTCCCAGACTCAGCCGCTGCCAGAGAGGGGCAAAGAATGACTATATTCACCTATAATAGGGCAGTGATTGCCCAGACTACTAGGGATTAGCTAGAAGTAGTAAATAGGTATAAAGGAAACTCACCTCAGCCGCTGCCAGAGAGGGGCAAAGAATGACTGAGGAATCCAAAGTGAAAAACTAAGTATATATATGTAGTGGAGTGGGCAGAGAAGCACTTGCTAATGATAATGAAGGGAATAGGAACAGGAACAAGGGGGAGATGGAATTAAGTGATGTAGGAAAGTGATGGAGCGTTCCTGGAGGCTCGGGAGTGATGACGAGTAAGGAATGATAAAGTGCGATAAGGGTCTGCATAAGTTCTGCATGGGTTCCAAGCAGATCTACCTGGCGGCGGAGCGGAGGTACGAACTCCAACGTTCTGGAAAAGCAGAGTTGGTGTTCCAGTTCCGGTGTTCACTGTATTTTGTCAAGGGCAGTGATTGCCCAGATTATTAGGGATTAGCTAGGAGTAGCCGATAGGTATAAAGTAAACTCACCTCGGCCACTGCCAAAGAGGGGCAAAGAACGACTGAGGAATCTGAAGTGAAAAACTAAGTATATATGTGGTAGAGAAGCACTCACTAATAATAATCAGGGAATAGGAACAGGAACAAGAGGAGATGGGATTAAGTGATGTAAGAAATTGATGGAGCATCCCTGGAGACTTGGGAGTGATGATAAGAAAAGGGTGATGAAGAGTCCACACAAGTTCCATATGAATTACAAGCAGACATTGAGACTCTGAGCAGTTCCACCTGGCAGTGGAGCAGAGGTACAATTCCAACATTCCAGAAGTGTGGAGTTGATGTTCCAGTTCCAGAGTTCACTGTATTTTGTCATAGGGAATTGTGCACCCACAAGGACAAGAGATGATGTGTCGGACTTTGAAATGCAACGCGCTGATAAAGATTATTTGTGGCTTGCATATCAGTCACGTGGGTGCATCTTTCTTTTTCTTTCACGCCAAATCCGAAGTTCAACATTCAACAGTTAGGTGTAGTCTGGACAGTGAAAGAAGATGGAAAACTGAAATTGAAACTTCAATTCGATGTCACGTGTGTCCTTGCACGTGCCACGGCGTTGTCCGGGTTGCATGCCTTTGCAAACTGTGTAAGGTACCACATTCATCATGTCTGATAGATCCAGCTTATCGAGCCACTCCTTGCGCTCACAAGGGCTTATTGTCAATCCCCTCGAAATCGGAGGTACACAGAGGTCAAAGACTCGCAAGCAGGCAGCCAATTGGTCAGATGAAGAAACCACAGCACTACTCGAATTTCTCATCGGAGAGTTACCAAAAGCTGGTGACAGTGCCAACTTCAAGAAAACAGCGTGGACAGCAGCTGCATTGCTCATGTCAACCTGATTCAAAGTCACCAAGGGTGGGGTGAAAGATGCTGATTCATGTGAACGTAGATTCCAGTTGGCGAGTTTTTTTCAACCGATCTGACTAGATCAATTGCTAACTGATGAAGCAGATGAAGAAGCAATTTGAGGCTGT
>KN825599.1:0-15840 GCA_000827395.1 Paxillus rubicundulus Ve08.2h10 | reverse complement strand
GCCCCTGGAGGCTCAGGAGTGATGACAAGTAAGGAATGATGAGATGTGATGAGAGTCTGCATGAATTCCACATGGATTCCAAGCGGGCGCTGAAACTCTGAGTGGATCCGCCTGGCGGCAGAGCAGAGGTACGAACTCCGACATTCCAGGAAAGTGGAGTTGGTGTTCCGGTTCTGGAGTTCACTGTATTTTGTCAGTCGGCTCAGCTCATGAGGCTTGGTTAACTTGACGACAGTCAGGAATGCTATTGAGTAGCGCCATCACCACCTCCCATAGGTAAGGGCCACCATTCTGTATCGTTGTTGTGATCTTGTTCATCATAAACCCTTCTTGTTGTTCAGCTGTTGTGGATTTCACCTTGAAATGAGGGCCATATTTCTCGTGGGTAAGTTCTTCAACCTCTTGGCACATTGTGTGCTTAGCAACACTGATTGACCACGCCACTACAACCTGTTTTGTCTCGGTGCACTTGTAGAACGCTTCACATACACCTGGCACATGGTGAAACAATGATTCCCATGCAGTTCTGTGTGGTGGCTCTTTGCTGTTTAGAAGCTGCTGAATAAACCCAGCTGGTGAGAGTCCATTCTCATTCATACAGCGTATAATGTTGCTAATATGGTGCGAGGCAGACATGTTGATTTTGCACCATGGCCGACAAGCATAGCATTCATTTGAGTACAAACATGTTTGCTGCATGGCAGCCTCACTCATCACTCCTATCACACACTAGGGATGTAATTAGTTTATTCAATATGGTATACCAGTTAGCTGACAGGGACAACCGCTCAAGTGCAGAGACTCGTAAGTTTTTATGGTGGAGCAAACAGTGACAAACTTCACGCCACTGCAAGTTTCGCCAGTCAGCTTGGTGTGTTAGAGTCCAGTGAATGTTCAGTAATATGTCAGAAAAACTATATGTGGTCATATTTGGTTTGTGGCTAAGTACTAGAATGAGACTCTACACACCAACGCAGACTGGTTTGGAGTCTGGATCTGACCATGATGATGGTTGAGAATCAAGAAGCATGTGAACTTTTTTAAACTCAGACATACTATTTAGATGTATATTGTTGTTTGTACTAACAAAAATCACTAACAAAAATGAGCTGCTGCTCTGTGTGACAAGGCACAAGCAGCACAGCATTTAGTCTATGTACACAAGAGGACATGTTGGGCCATCCATTTGCTTATTCATCTGTCTGACACCCCTCTCCTAAGATTAGGGCCAGGCCATGTGGTGCAGTCACATGTACAGTATGAAAAGGGGCAAATAAAGAAAGTGGCTGACAGTGGTTTTGAACTTGCAACAGTTCTCGTCAGGGGGCTTCACCGCTGCCCCTACCACTTGTTTCCAACTACCAATCTAATGTCCTATTTCGGGAGTTATGCTTAGTCAGCAGGCACAACTATGGTAAGCATTACCCGAAGCTTGATTGGTTGCATATCGGGTATTAACATTGGGAGGTAGGAGCCTCTACCGTGGGAAATCCAATGTCATCGAGCAGGAAGGGGCCTTTCGGCACACCCGCCGGCATTTGTGCGTTGCCTTGCAGTCCATAGTACCGTGGGACCCTCTTATGTCATCCGATTTGGATTCGCTAAGGACATAGAACTGAACCCATGCTGTGTGGCAGTACACTTCATGCACTACACTGAGAGTGAATATGGAAAGGGTTTTTGAAGTCACTGTACATACTAACATACTCTGGAGATTTGCTCTCTGGGAATGTCTCACTGGTAAATGTTGTCGACCCTGTACATCTTGCTACTCGACACAGGTGGCACCCCTTCCTTCCCATAGACTTTCTCAACCCTGTACATCTTCGACACAGACTGGGGGTCAACGCCTAACTGCGTAGGTGTGACCGGAGCAGAACCTTCAACAGCCACAGCACCCTTGCCTGCCTTGCTCGCCAAACCGGCAGCGCGCCCATCCGGAATTCGGATAAAATTCAGTTTCCCGTCCTCCGCAGCCCCATCAAAGATGAAGTATCCTTTCCTCTCGAACTGGATGATTTCTCCATTTTTGAGCGTTTTCACATTCGCATCTGCCAGCGCCTCTTCGCGGAACTCGGTCACAGATGGGACGAAGTCTTTCACGTCGTCCTCTTCCTCGAGCTTCTTTTTCGTGATGAGGTAGTCGTAATCCAGGAGGGTGACGTCGACCAGCGGATAGGGACCTGTGGGCTGGGCGAGCCATGTGATTTTCTTCTTGGTCTTGCGGAAGTCGCCATTGAGGTTCAGGTCCATAGTGAGCGAGGTCACTTCACCAGTAGATCCAACCGTTTTTGAGCGCACGAAGGCGTTGCCCCAGTCCATAAGAGTGATCTAGGGGAATGGCGTAATTCAGGAATCGGCCATGGGTCATGAAGCCAAGATCGTCCTACCTCCTCCTGATCCTCGAATGAAGCAGCATCCTCTTGCTCGAGCAGAATTGTGGACGAGTAGACTGATTGCTTCTCTCCGACTTCTGGGTTCTTCTTGTGGCGAGGGAGCGTTTTTACTTCCGGCTCGACAGGGCCGTCCGTGATTGTGACAGGTACACTGGAGATAGCGATTAACATTTAGACATTCGTCCACATGACGACTTACTATTTATCCTTGACCAAGGCCCAGAACCGAGGAGCAATTGGATCGATTACTTTTTTATTGAGAGCCCAGATGGAGTCCCACTCGAGAGAGACGAGAGATTGCGAAGGGCCTTGGGAAAGCATAAATTGCTTGAGTGCCTCCACCGTCATACCACGGCGACGGATTCCTTCCAACGGTATCAGCACGGGTTAAAGGACGAGTACCGTCGCACAAACCTCGAACGGTAGGGAATCGCGGATCATCCCACCCTTTGACAATTTTGTTATCAACGAACCAGTGTAATTTACGCTTGGACAATAGGGTGTAGATGAAGTTCAGCCGGCTTTCACAAAACTCGTTAGTACAATTGAGGGAGGACCAGAAGAGAGTTGCTAACCTAAAGTCCCATATATTGACAGGGCGCAAACCCAATGCCTCGATCATCCAATAATATTGCGCATTTCGTTCGCGATACTCCATGGTCCTCAGTGCGTGGGTAACCCCCTCGAGCGAATCAACGATGGGACAGGCGAAGTCATAAGTAGGGTATATCTTCCATTTCCCGCTGTTAACTCCGACACGAATGGGCGCATGCGCTGTTGATAGACAGTACAACTTGCCTTGTGCGGTGGTGAGGAATGATGTTGCAGCGGTAGATGACGGGGTCCCGAAGGGTCTTGTTCTGGTCATCTACACTGATCTTTGCGCGGAGACACCATCGGAGACCCTCTGGTGTGCCAGCTTTCATTTCCGAAAAATGCTTCAAATTGTCTTTGATTGAGTCATCGCGATGTGCAGAAGCAATTCCTTTGCCACGCTCCTCGCGCATCTATTGGAGATGTCAGGAAGTTCAGGTAGAAGCAGGATAGATGACCATTGCACCTGAGCTTGTTCAGTGTTATCGGTGTACGCCTTGCCTGTTTCAATCATCTTGACTGCAAGATCGTAGATTTCGTCGAAGTAATCTGAGGTGTGACTGATGGTATCTCCTTTGATACCCATCAATTCTAAGTCCTCTAAAATCGTCTCTTCAAATTCGGTCTACAGCAGCCCGCAGACCTCAGACTATGCTTGGATCAGAGAAATTGATACGCACTCTCTCCTTGGTGGGATTCGTGTCATCGAATCGGACGATCATCTTTCCTTTGTACATTTTTGCGAAGTACTGGTTCAGCACTGCAGCTTTAGCGTGGCCAATGTGCAGGTACCCGCTGGGCTCGGGAGGAAAGCGTGTTACGACCTCGTGTTCTTTCGCATTCTGGAGACCCAAAGCAAAGCTGGCAGCGGTCTTTGTATTACGTGCCTTGTTCGCCTTGGCGGTGACGATGCTAGCTAGAGCAGCCTGGGTCGATTCAAGGCTTTCCAGGTGTGAGAACCATCGCAGAGCGTGGACGTGTTGTCCGTTTTTTAGCAGACCGAGTGTTCTGATGGAAGCTGATCAAGTAGACGCGTGAATATTTTTGACAATATAGATGGTACGACATGCCTCTGATGGTTCCCCAAAGCATCCAGTCTGCTGCAGTGATTTCGTGACCGACGAGGAAGGTACGGTACGCGAGGTGGTTATCTAGTGAGTCGAGAGTAGTGAAGATGTCAGGAACGGCGGTGGTGGTCGGGATTGTCTTTGCTAATGCGAAGTACGTTGCTGCCTGGGATGGAATCAGCCTCGAGATTATGAAAATTTTGATGGCAGGTAACCTTTGTACTCTCCCCATCTAGAGCTCCTAACTTCGCCAGAACCTTGACTATCTCCTCTTCGGTGGTATATTGGGCGCCATCTAGATCAAGTGTTACACCTGTGTCAATCTCGTGGAAGCTGAGCTCGGCTTTTTGAGTGTAGAACGCGATTGCGAGGGCAGCGAAAGGGAAAGGGGATGTCTTCGTCGACAACGACAACGACATGGCTGTTGAGAATAGTGGTTGTGGGATAAGGAATGCAGCCTCTGAGATGCGGATGACTAGGTGACTCTGATGAGTCAAGTTCAGGTCAGATCTAAAAGTTATCTATTACCATCGACCTAACTGCCAGCCACTGCTATGCTCGGTACTACTACCTAGTAGTGACTCGATCTGCATTTGTATCAAGCAACTAACTTGAAGTCCTATTACTCTTCACTGGCACCGTGACCCTTGAGCTGCTTCACCCGCTCAGTAATTCCATCTAATCGATCCTTTTCTCATTGCTGCACTCCAATCTTAGTGCGCAAATCGCCCACCAACAAAGGCCTCAGCCATGGGTTGTATGTTGTAAGTCATTCCTACCAACAAATTTTGATTGAGCGTTCTGCTTAAGCATCGCTCCTCCACCTTCAGAATCGATCCTTCTCAAAAGTACAAGCCGTACACCCCTCTGAAACTCGACGGCCGTACATGGCCTACAAAAACATTCACAAAGGCCCCCATCTGGTTGTCCACCGATCTTCGTGATGGAAACCAGGCCCTCGCAAATCCCATGACTGCCGATCAAAAACTCACCTTCTTCAGACTGCTCGTAAAGTGTGGTTTCAAGGAAATCGAAATCGCATATCCTGCTGCTAGCGATACCGACTTTTCTTTCGTTCGATACCTCATTGAGCACAACGAGATTCCGGATGATGTGTGGATACAAGTGTGTAAAGCCCGGGGGAGCCATTCATCGTAGTTTTTTGAGGCTGATCCTTGTTGCCCCAGGTTCTGACCCCAGCTCGTGAGGAACTCATAACACGGACATTTGAGGCTGTCGCAGGTGCAAAGCATGTCATCATTCACATGTACAACGCAACTTGCCCCATGTTCCGCAACGTCGTCTTCAAGAACACAGAAGAGCAGACAATCGACCTCGCAGTGCGACACACAATCCTAGTTCGCGAGTTGACCAATCAGTATGGCGTCTCTCATGGCACCACGTTCCGGTATGAATACAGCCCGGAAACGTTTTCCCAGACCGAAGTCCAGTTTTCCGTGGCAATTTGCGACGCGGTTAAGACTGCGTGGGGAAAAGCTGGCACCGGCAACGAGCGAATAATCTTTAACCTACCTGCAACCGTTGAGGTCGGCCCCCCAAATCACTACGCAGACCAGGCAAGTCTCTTGTGCTGGCTTTTACTCTGCGATCCTTTGTGACACTCTACGCAGATCGAGTACTTTTGCACGCACATATCAGAACGCGAAAGGATTGTCGTCAGTCTCCATCCTCACAACGACCGAGGGACTGGCATTGCAGCTGCCGAGCTCGCCGTTCTTGCAGGTGCTGACAGAATAGAAGGCTGCCTGTTTGGCAACGGTGAACGAACAGGAAACGTCGATATTGTCAACCTGGCACTGAATCTCTACACGCAGGGTATTCCCCCTCATCTAGACTTTAGTGACATCCAGAGCGTCATCGATATCGTCACCAAATGCAATGATATCCCTATCCACCCTCGGCACCCTTACGCTGGCGAGTTGGTTTTCACCGCTTTCTCTGGCTCACATCAAGATGCCGTAAAGAAAGGATTCGAGGAACAGACAGAACGTCATGTTCGAAACCTCGCCAATGGCGAACCACAGATGTGGGACATGCCTTATCTCCCACTGGACCCCGCCGACCTGGGCTGCAGCTACGAGGCCGTCATTCGTGTCAACTCGCAGTCTGGCAAGGGAGGTATCGCATACCTCGTCAAACAGCATCTGCACCTCGACCTCCCCCGTAAGATGCAGATCGCCTTTTACCAGGTCATCCAGAAAATATCGGATCGAGAGGCAAGAGAGATGACAGTGGAGGATATTACCACCGCTTTCCGCAGCACGTATTACTTCGGAGGGCCAAAGTATGAAGGAAGGTTGGCGCTCAAGTCGTTCTCTGTCACCGTTGAGGCCTCTCCGGAACCCTTGGATACGGACGAAGCTCCTGACGAGCGCCGTCGGTTTGACGGTACTGTGTCGGTCGACGGTATGCTGCGCGTCATCCGTGGAGACGGAAATGGACCAATCTCTTCGCTGTTGGATGCTATCCGTACACATCTCGATATCGACCTCACTTTACGTGAATATTCTGAGCACACCATCGGCGTGGGCGAGAATGCCAAAGCAGCCTCGTACATCGAGCTTGTCGCTACCACGGATAATGTCAAGGAGACACGGAGCGCCTCACAGTCATGGTGGGGTGTTGGTGTAGACTCTGATATCGCTGCGTCCGGGTTACGCGCCGTGCTCAGCGCCGTGAACAGTGCCATTGGCGACCGACCCTTGCCAGAGTTGAAGTTGAGCGTCGGTTTCGACTCGACAATGGGTCAGGCGGACATCGCAAACGCGCTTGTCAACTCCCTAAAGCTACAGCTCCCTCGCAGATTCCAACCTTCGTTCTTTGAAGTCGTGCAGCGTGCAGCGCGCGACTCGGGTGGACAGATCTCATACGAAAATTTAGCCAAACTGTTCCAGGACACGTACGGATACGAAACCGAAACTGGGAAGCAATATCGATTCGAACTGCAATCTTTCGATTTTGCGAAATCAATCGTTGGACGCCGTCAAATCACGGCTGAGTTGCTCGTGGACGGAGAGGTACGGAGTGTCTCTGGAGAGGGCAACGGGCCTTTATCTGCGGCTCTCGCTGCGCTCCATACACAGATCTGTGGTACTCTCTCGATCAAGGAGTACATTGAACACTCGGTTGGTGAAGGCGCTGAGGTAAAAGCCGTCTCTTTCGTGGAACTGGTGTATGAAGTGGAGGGGAGGACTAAAAAGGAGTCTGCTTGGGGTGTGGGCGACGACTCGGATATCACTGCGTCTGGGTTACAGGCAGTCATGAAGGCGGCTAGCAGCCTGAACGTGGTGACCAGTAAAAATGCTTGAAGATCTAGCCAAGTACATCGGTGAAGGAAATCCATGTGCGATGAATCAGATGTGTATTTTGTATTGATGTACCTACATTAGTATGTACCTGCGGAACAAGAATGACTTGTGGTTGATTCACTTGTCATGGCTGCTGCAGCGGCTTCCTCTCGTGGCTGTCACAGCCCGTCACAGATAGAGCGTGATGCGGCCAGCATTAATACCGACGACACCAATCTCGACGTGCTCAGTTAATCCTTCAATTCATGCTTCCCACATAAGCTAGCCCACAGTACAACAACAAGGGTGAATTCCTCTACCATGTCCCCCTCAAGCCTGCGCTCGCCGACGCACCTGTTTTCCTCGCGATACTCTAACATGCAAGCCTCGGCGGCCTCGCAATCGACGTATGCCCCCAGTGGTCTCTCAAACTCGCGGCCGTTCCTCAATATGCTCAACCCAATGAGTCGACACTATCAAGGGTATGTGCAGGCGAACCAGTCCCCTGTCGTAGAAGAGGAGAGCGAGAGCGAGAGCGCCGAAGAACGAGATATTGAAGCTGGCCACGCGACTCGCCATGGTGGGAACACCACCGTCAAATCGCATGGCAAACGGAAGGTCTCATGGGAGGGTGATGGCGACACATCGGAGATGAACCTTTTACGGCCAAATATACGCCGCGAGGACAAGACGTACGAGCATGATACTTCCGACGACGAGGTGCCTCAGAGCTTTATGATTGAGGCTTCGCGTTCGCCACGCAACCCAGCGTCACCCACGTCAGGTACTTCGCAAAAGGAGAAAGGCCGCTCACAGCTTTTATACTCGACCTCTTCCAGGTCCCTCCCAAGAGAAACCAACGCCAGAGTTGACAAACTCCCCATCGTATCAGTCCCCCCTCGACCATCAGAGTTGGATGTCAACCAATCTCCACAGGCTCCATCACGCCAACAAACATCGCCGAAGCCTCTACGTGGTCTAGATGCCTACGAACGTGCCCTATGGAACTGGGTCAATGTCTACAACCTCGACGCATTCTTGCAAGAGGTGTATCTTTATTATGAAGGGAAGGGTATTTACTCAATAGCCCTCACAAGAGGCCTCAACCTTCTGTCAGTAGCTCTCGTTATAGGTGGCAACGCAGGGCTGACCGGACACCTAGCACAGTAGGATTCGTCATCGGTTTCTCCACATTTTTGTTGGGCTGTATCGACTATAGTCGTATAACCCGTGATAAGGTCCTCCATCTTTCCGAGGCTATCGTCGATCGCTGTGTCGCCAAGTTTGTAACACTACTCTCAATGCTCGAATCTCTGTTCTGATCCAACGTTTCTAGATTTTCTGGCTTCACCTTGCTGTTTTTCTTGCTTTTTACTGCTTTCTACATCTGGCAAATTATATCCTTTGTATTTGAAGTCATGCGTTTGGTGGATATGTATAATTTTTACACGTATCTACTTCGCATTCCAGATGTGAGTATTTTGACCTGTCTCGGTGTCCTTCTGAGTTCATCGCTGTTCCTATAGGCCGACATTCAGACCATCTCATGGCCGGAGGTTGTACGTCGGATAGGAGCCATCCGTGAAGAGAACCCCATCACGGCGATTTCTTCAGCATCTGGTAACAATGTTGCAACGCCCGCCACGGCTTCCCTTGACGCGCACGACGTCGCGAATCGTATAATGCGGCAGGAAAACTACCTCATCGCTCTGTTCAACAAGGAGTTGTTGGACCTACGCGTTCCTTTGCCTCCTGCGATGAAGAGGATGCTACGTAGAGGAGGCGATGAGAGCAAGGGAAGGACCTTGACGAGGGTGTTAGAATGGAATCTGAGATTCTGTTTAATGGAGTACCTATTTGATCCTCAGGGACGCGTCAGGAAAGTATTTCTGAAGAACAAGAACCGGGCGGTTCTGATTAACGGGTATGCATTCTCCCTCATTATTTATTTCCAGTGTTCTTGAACACCAAGAGCCCACAGGCTGCGGCGTCGGTTCATCTTCATGGGTATGCTGAACGCCATATTTGCACCGTTCATCGTCCTGTACATGATCATGTACTCGTTCTTCCGGTACTTTGATGTACGTTACCTTTTGGGTGATTTTATGGGATGCAACTAACCTTGTTTTCCTGGGTAGGAATATCACAAGAACCCTTCGTCAATTGGCAGTCGGCGTTACACGCCATTTGCACAATGGAAGTTCCGCGAGTTCAACGAGCTCTCCCACCTGTTCACTCGTAGACTGGATGAATCGTACCCCTTGGCAAACATATACATTGGACAGTTCCCGAACGAGAAGATGACCATCATCATGCGGTGAGTATGACCTCTGTCCTTGGCCTACTTCCTTAATAGGTTTGGTACTGCAGCTTCGTCGCATTCATTGCTGGGTCATTTGCCGCTGTGCTCGTCCTCGCATCCGTCATCGACCCTGAGTCGGCCATTCACTTTGAAGTCACGCCGCATCGGACTGTAATCTTTTATATCACAGTCTTCGCTTCCATACTTGGTGTCGCGCGGGGGATGATACCAGAAGATAACAGAGTCTTCGACCCGGAGCTGCTTGTGACAGAAGTGATCCAATATACGCACTATATGCCGGATGTGTGGAAGGACCAACTTCACTCCAAGCAGGTCAGCACGACAGATATCGAGTTACGCGCATCGTTAATGGTTGTTCGTATTATTAGGTCCACCAAGAATTCGGAGAGCTATTCGCACTGAAAATTGTTATTTTCTTGCAAGAGATTGTTTCTGTGGTCACAACGCCTTTCGTGTTGTGGTTCTCCCTTCCACCGTGTGCCCCTGCCATAGTTGACTTTTTCCATGATTTCACCGTGTGGGTTCCTGGTCGCGGGTATATTTGCAGCTTCGCGGAGTTTGACTTCAAAAGGCACGGAAACGTCAAGGTCAGTGCGCTTCTACTACAATCGAGCATCTACTTAAACCCGCGTTATCTCACAGTTTGGCGCACCGAGCAAGATCCAGGATGAACGGATGCTTTCTCGCGAAGGGAAGATGGAGAAAAGTTTCCTGAACTTCAAAGCTGCCAACCCAGACTGGAACCCCAGTGATCCTACCGGTTCTCTCTACCTTAACCGCATCGCAGAAGTAAGTGCACGTCGTCGTGCGCTCACCGCCTCAAGAACAAGTCTGGACAATACCGTCCTGCTAAATGATAGCAAGAAAGACCTCGCGGAGCGCGCCCAAGAGTACGATCGTGCTCTTCGGCAAAGCCAGCACGCTGCTTTTCGACGGAGGCCGCAGATCGGTGGGGGAAGCGTACTTGCTGGTGGAGGTGGAATTGGGGCGTCGACAATCTGGCAGTCGGCTGTGGGAACGTCGTCGGTCGATGGTCAAGGTGCTGGGATGGCACAGACGGCCGTGCTTGGTGATTCGCAAGGGAGTGTTGGACCTCCCCTGGCATTGCATTTCATACAAGACGAGGATCGTGCTGCTGACGGTGGTGTGGGCAGCGGGCTTGGAGACTCGTACGCAGATGGTGGGTCGAAGGGGACGAAGCCGTATGAATCGCAACAGGAGGAAGTTAATGACGAGGATGTGCTTGAGGATGGCGGGGTGCTCGGACTGCTGGGGCAGATCTATGCAGCGAAGGGTCCCAGGCATGTTCCTATATGACAGACCATCCATATGAACCCCTATCCAGAACAGGTTTCCACGTTCCAACATGGCGATTTGAATGTATCATGACCTTTCGAAGGGACGCACCCCTTCCATGTATAGAATTGACTTGGCGCGGTTATGCGAATCTAGAGACCTGATACCGCGTGTTGCTACGTGATACATACAATCGCTCCTCTCAATTCTCTTCAATTTTCGACTCTTGTCTAAACCATCCAGTCTATCCAGTCTTCCTGCTCGGTGAGTTCTCCTTTTCTCTCTCTCTCCCAGATACGGTCCTACAGCATCCAAATAACATTGAGCGCCTCGAATATCTCAGCACATTCGCTCAGCCTTTCCTCTCTCTGGCCAGGATCTCCTGGACACGACGAACCTTGGCGTTATTTCCTTCACCAGGGGCAACCTGGCGGTCAGTGCGGGTGCCAATGCGAATGTCCGTGGCGATGCGAGATACGCCCTGAGCATGAACTGCGGCGTGACACTCATGTATGACCTGTGAGACCTCTGACCATGGGCCCTCTGCACGCTCATTAGTGAGATATAATTTCAAGGGGAATTTACCGACCCAAGTTGGTCCCGTAGCCGCTGCAAGAGCAATAAGTCTTTCCGCAACGCAAGTGCATCGGCAAGATAGGGACTTACTGCATCTATGTAGTTCTCAAGAAATCAGCATGGATCTCAAGCATGCAAAGAGTAACAAACCTCGAACGTCAGTCCAGACTTTTCAAGGATGGTATGACACTTTGCAATGTGTTCTGCAACCTGGGGGTACTTTTTAATGACTGCGCCTTGGAGTGACAACTGGAGCAGGCTCACGGATGGTTCGCCTGTTCCCATTGGGATGAGGCAAAAATCTAGAAGGGGAAGGTGTTAAATTATGTAACCAGGTTTTATTTTTCATTATTCCAATATTGTTTACCTGCGACGGCATAGAGATCTTGTGTTGTGTTGGACATGTTGATACTGTTGAAACCTGAGCGCGTGAGCTGAGCGGTGGAAATAGCCCCTTTCTTTATTTGCTACTATCGGGCGGAGTAAGTTCCTGAAATGGGCTCTGACCGGGATCAAGTGTCCGAATTCGGGTATCAGATCAACAACGGCAAGCATGGCCCTGGCCAGCAACTTTCTCATTGCCAGTCATGCCTTCTGCATCCCTCCAGTCAAGAATCCAGGCCTTTGAGGCCCTGTCAACACCGTCGTCCTCGTCGTCCACGACGATCTTTACCATCCCAGCCAAGTCAAATAATGGCACAACCTCAACCAACCTTCTCGAGACGCCAGTCTCACCCACCGCCAGTGCATTCCACCCAATTGTTCCATTCGCGGCACCAACCTCGAGCAGGTCACCATCACCATCACCACCCAATCTCGGTCGCAAAACTTCTTTGATTGACTTGAAGGATTGGATTCTAGAGGATGGTCCGGTCGATGCACCTGCATTCCGTCACACGCTCAGTGGTGGCATCAATAAGCTAAATGGCATTCGTGAGTTGAGTCGAACCCCGCCTCCAAGAAAACCTATCCCAACTTACGGCACACTGAACTCGTCCTCAACCCCGCTCATCAACTTCGAACTACCGCCAAAGCCACGTCCTCCAACCCGTCCGCGCGAACCATCACACAACGCCCCATCAACGCCACTCATCAACTTCGAATCACCTCCTAAGCCACGTCCTCCACTCCCTCCACGTAAACCATCATATAACGCCAGTGACCCCGTACCGGTCCAGCATTCAGTATCTGTCGGTAGCGAGACGGGCGCCATGTTGCGTCCGCCTGGTCGCTCCGACTCCCTTACAATCGAGCATACGTATCCCCCAGGCGTTCCCAAATTCGGCGCAGGTCGTATTGGTCACGCTTCTGTCTCGTCTATATCCTCTTTCCATTCTGTCTCCCTATCATCAGATGGGAACGGTGTTCAGATCCATGGTTCTGAAAACACTTCCAAGCCTCCTTCTTTCATCCTCGATGCCAATGCTGGCGGCATCACCGACACGGATACTGCCAGTATCGCAGAATCATTCGAGAATGTTTCTGTTCCGTCTGCGATCAGCCCCTCGACAGCTATTCCTTTCGACTGGGAGAAAGCCATGGGGAAATCCAAGAGTTCTCCCAAGCTAGAGCCACCACGGCTTCCTCAGCGACCAAGTCCAAAGGTCACCTCGCCCCTCCCTCCCTCACCTATCGCTCGTTCTGCTTCAGTATCATCTTCGACCACAACCAATACGAAGACACGCCGGCCACCACCTCCCCCACCCTCTTATCAGCCATTCTCTCGCTCTCGGCCACCGTCCTCGCGAGCTTCACTCGCCTCCACCTCCGCCTCCACCTCTGATCGCTCTTCTATCATCAGCAATGTCACTACTACTTCACGAACGAGCACTAGCACGCGGAGCAGCGCGCAATTTGGAGGAAGCGCGAAACCTTCTCTTCTCCGGCCAACCCCCGTCCCCCCTGCCGCCCGAGCACGGTATGAATCCTTGTTTATTAGTGCTGTTCAGGGTCGGCAGAAAGCGGAAAAGAAGAAACAAAACAGTAAATCCCTTGCTCCTCTACCTCTTCCCGTGAAAAAGGGCAGGCAGGCAGCTGGTTGGCGAGGTCTATCAGTAGACCTGATCACTAATCAGGAGGATCATCCGTACTCGTCTGCGGATAAAGAAAAGGCTGATACAAGTGATAGTGAAGATGAACCAAAATTCGTCCAGGTTGGGCTTGAGGAGAGCCTGAATGGGCGGATCGTCAAGCGCATATGGAGTGCTTCTCGCCTTGATCGGAAAAAACTGAGGGATATATGGTACGCACATAAAAAGTAGTTCGTGCTTGAGACTGACGCACCCTCACAGGAACGATTGTGATCCTCAATCAACTGGTTCGCTCAACTGCGGGGCATTCGTTCAGGGTATGTGGCGTATAGACGAAGAACTCCGGAGGGCACAGCTAGCCCAACGCACCTCGGCGCTCACTGCTGCTTCCTCGCAACGCATCCCGCATCGCCCCCTTCCCCCTCCCAGAACGTTAAGCACGTCGCGGTTAGTGGTATAAGGCATTCATTCACGAGTGCTACTGCTTTACGGTTCTGTATAATTGTGATTGTGATACTCACTTGCTGAATATCGCTTATACGCGAAATTTCTTGTAGCCACGTTGCGCTTTGTAAGTTACCCACATCCCCTGTGAAAGTGGAAAGCGACCCTGTCGTAGCTAAGCACGCCAAATCAATCCAAACCTATGTTGTAATCGTAGCGGCGCGCGGAGGCACCAATCCTTAACTCCTTGGAGTTGTAAGAGAAAAATGTGACTGTCTGGTAAGTACCACGGTTGATAGATGATTGATTATCACATGGAAAGTTTCAAGTATTATAGCCATTCTCAAAAATAATGACATGCCACACAAAAAAAAGAAGTTGCGGGCAATATGTCTGGAATCTGACTATTCCGCCACAGTCCGCCACAATCCGGCCGGGTCCGTCTGCCCAAATCCGCGGCGGAGATTAATATTTCGGCGGAGCGATCGTGGGGTGAGCGTGGGAACGTGAGAGGTCGTCCGACTGGGGCTTGGGGGGATACGTTGATGTACGACAAACTTGCGCCTTGGTCACCTGGTCTCCATCACAGTCAAGAGTCCCGAGAGGGCCAGCCTGGCCAGAATAATGGTAAGATAACTCAATATATGCATGGCTAGTAGAAGGGAATGAGCAGAGATTGTAACAGACAATGATCACAGTCTATACAATGACCATGTCAGCAAGGGGATCCAATTCTCGGTCCAGTTCATGCCACTTCCACCACCCTTAAAGTCTGGTGAAAAACAATGCAAAAATGCAAAAATCAAGCCTAGCAATGTGCTTATGTACATCCACAAAGAGAATTCTTCATTGGCCTGTGTCTCAGAAAGTTTGACTGAGTCAACCTTTCAGCCTCAATTGAAGATGGCCACCTAGCCTGAACCCCACTTGAATTCAAGTATTAAATCCCCTCCACCTAACTTCGGGACATGAACCTTACTTTGAACACATCAGCAAACTAACCCTTGTCCTGACAACAGAGGCATATGGCTCTCCACACAGACAAATAGGGGCAACAGAACTCAACAATTACTATCTAACCTTGACCCTAAAAACTATGAGGATTAGAATGGGGCTAGATTAGCTTGAGATTAAACTCATGTGAGCATGAGGGTTAGTTTGTTGATGTGATGACTTTGCAGAGATGATTATGATAAAGTACATTGAACTCCAGAACTGGGACACCAACTCTGGAATTCCAGAATCCCAGAGATTGTAACTCCACTCTGCCACCAAGTGGAACTGCTTGGAGTCTTGGAGTCTGCTCAGAATCTGTCTAGAGTCACTTGGGGTTGTCCAGAACTTGCATGGACTGTTGTGACAAAATACAGTGAACTCTGGAACTGGAACATCAACTCTGCTTTCCCGAAACGTCAGAGTTTGTACCTCCGCTTTCCCGGAACGTCAGAGTTCATACCTCTGCTCCACTGCCAGGTAGATCCGCTTGGAACCCATGCAAAACTTGCACAGACTCTTATTGCACTTCATCATTCCTTGCTTGTCATCACTCCCGAGCCTCCAGGAACGCTCCATCACTTTCCTACATCGCTTAATTCCATCTCCCCCTTGTTCCTGTTCCTATTCCCCTGATTATCATTAGTGAGCACTTCTCTGCCCACTCCACTACATATATATACTTAGTTTTCACTTCAGATTCCTCGTTCTTTGCCCCTCTCTGGCAGTGGCTGAGGTGAGTTTACTTTATACCTATCTATTACTCCTAGCTAATCCCTAGTAGTCTGGGCAATCACTGCCCTATTATAGTTT
>KN825598.1:0-15885 GCA_000827395.1 Paxillus rubicundulus Ve08.2h10 | reverse complement strand
TGACCTACGGTGCGGTGGCTGCCTGATGAGGTCAACTGATGTCGTTCTGTCCATCCAGGAGTTCCTGCGAACACAAGAGAATACCAGAGACATGATGTCAGCAACTAGGAACCTCACCAGCACCTTCCAGCATCCAACTTGAAGCCCAGACCTCCTAGGTCAGACTATACCTGGCAAAGCCCATTCTCCCAGTGACTCCCTGTCACTGTCCCTCAGAACGTTCTGAGTGACGAAACAAACCTTCCGATCAGGCGGGACCATACAGAAAGCTGCACACTAGACCCTGCTAGTGAAAATCAAAATGTCAGGCCCAACACCGTGAACAGTGTCACCACTGAGTCAGAGGAGGGACAACCTATGGAGTCACATGGCCTGGACCCATTTCTGATGGGCATTCATAAGATTTGCTAATTGATCATCTCATTTCATCGATGCTTATCACAAGGGCTTGAACGGCAAGCAAGCTGCTTGGGCCAACAAGAAATATTGTGGACATTGTGTCCTTCTGGACAGCATTCTTAAGGAGCTCGATGACTATCACATTGCTTGATTTCTTTTGTTTGATATCTCTCACTTATACTCCATTATAATCTCATAGATATTCATACATATATCTAGGTCTTTATCTCCGGAGCACCAAGCACCTTCCTGTTTTATACATAGTCTGGCAGCAAGACTTATCCTTGCCATCTGTTAAGCCATGTCACACACATGTCACATGACATGACATTGGATGGAACTGTATGAGCCCTATCTTACTGGAATCAGGGGTAAGAAAGATAAGCAGAAAAGCGGACTCGAATAAGCGGAAAAGCAGAGGTGCGGAAAAGCAGACTTGATAAGGCAAGAAAGGCAGAGTTGGTCCAGAGTAGGCTCTGGAGGAGCAGAGTTGACTTGTTGGGACATGGTATATGACAGATAGCCACCATGTTAAAACTGCTCAGATGATTTCAAGTGTCTTCCCAATTGTGGCAATCTGCATGTCACAAAGGAGGGTGAGTAGTTGCATTTTTCTTTGCAGCCATGTGATGAGTTCCTGCACCATGTCACTATACTCTCCATAGTTGTCTTTCACCTTGAAGAGGTCTCTGAAAATCAGGTTCCACTATGGGATATGACATTAGTATGAAAGGTTGTATAGTTACATAACTTCAAAATATTTCATGCCTGATAGGCAAGGCAGTCAGTGTGGAAACTTCCACCAAAGGAGGCATTGGTAGTTTGCTGAGTTTCCAGAAGCATCCATAGTGCATGCAGTGACAGTTGCACCCCATTCCATCTTGATGCTGCTGATAGCTAACAACATCTGCTTCAGGAGTTCTTTGGCTGTTTTTGGGTCTTTGGAGGCATTGTGCATATGAATTGTATACAACTGCAAGGGTGGATTTAAGTTAGCATGCCCTAGCTATCAGTAAGCGCTCAATATTCACCTTCTGTTGTGAAGTCATCATGAATCCAATCAGATGGTGATGGTTCACACCTGTCCATCCATCACACTGTAGCATAACTTTTTGACCTCAACACTCTTTTTGGGCCAATTCCTTCAACCCATCAAGAGGAATTAGGACTTGCACTGAGATTGTCAGAATCCAGACGAGCACAGTAGTAGTACTCCAAGTCACAATCCAGTTTCCATTCTTTCCTTCCTGTTTGTTCTTATAGATTACCTCCATTAATTACCTACCTTTATTAATAACAGTTCACTGCCATGAAATCAGCCATACCAGATGCCCATAATCCCATCAGAGTCCCCTCTGTACAAACCCTCCTATCTGGTGTCCCCCCCCTCTGATGTGCTAATATGACCAAGAAAGCACAAATCCTGGTCAAACTACAGCTTTGGGAAGTATGCCACCAGCTTGTACAGGAACATATTGATCTCCTAGGTCTGGACACTTATTGATATTGTCATGATCCTGATGATAAAAGTACCTGCCCAAGTCATTCTGTCATGTGCTCTGAAACATCTAACTCACAATTATCTTGCAGAACAGGCATTTCACAAGCTAGAAGACCTGCATATTCACATACCAAAGAAAATACCCTGTGACATTTGCACCAAATATTCAATTTGGATGAGCAACTTGAAACTGCTGACTGTGCATGGGCTGTGGCTGTGCTCACTTCCTATAAACCCAAATATATGTGCTGTGTTTGGCTCTATCAGTGCCTCTGTGGAACTGCTACAACAGCAAAAGGCCATGGGATACATACCATGGAATAATGTTGACTGTCCTTCCTTGATTAAGGTGGTGACAACACATGATGAGGCTGACAAATAGAGTGAGCTGTTACAAAATTACAACCAAATGATTACCTATTTGTTATTATAGACATCAGGCTCCTATCAATTGATGAGATTTCTGGTATTCTGGGCCATTCTGATGCATGCCTGTCTGTCCATCAGATGTCTTCTAATCCTCCAATCCCACTCAAGCCATGACTTCAGGAATACAAACTATGACAAAATACAATGAACTCCAGAACCAGAACACCAACTCCACACCTCCAGGACATCAGTGTCCCCACCTCCACTCCACCACCAAGCAGGACCACTCAGAGTTTCAGTGGTCACTCGGAATCTGTCTGGAACCCATGCAGACCTTCATCCCATCTCATCATTACTTTCTTGTCATCACTCCTGAGCCTCCAGGGACGCTCTGTCACTTTCTTACACTGCTTAATTCTATCTCCCCCTTGTTCCTGTTCCTATTTCCTTGATTATCATTAGCAAGTGCTTCTCCACCCACTCCGCTACATACTTATACTTAGTTTTCACTTTGGATTCCTCAGTCGTTCTTTGCCCCTCTTTGGCAGCGGCTGAGGTGAATTTACTTCATACCTATTTACTACTCCTAGCTAATTCCTAGAAGTCTGGGCAATCACTGCCCTATTAAAGTTTTTGTCACACTAGGGCTACTTCATGATCAAATTCCTCTCACCCAACTCCAGCATATGTGTTGTAAATGGGCTATCAAACATCTTGGACCAGCTGCAGGAGATACCCACCATCAGTTCATGCTCAGAAATCATGAATTAACTTCACTTTACTGAAACATTGTGCTGTACTGAGAATGCTCAACTCCCTGACCCTGCATTATCAAACTCATGCCTATTTTATTAACCTCATATGGAACCAGCCACTGACCATTTTGCACTTATCATATCTACCCTGAAACAGTGCAAGATGGCTTGGTCATCTGGTCATCAGCATCAAATGATCATGGATGATACCTCTGAAATCTGCACAGCTCAGGTGCTTCTCTTCATTCTCATGGTGAGTGATGACAAGAATAAGGGGGTGCCTGTTGCTCAGATCCTCTTCACAACACAAAAAGAGGCAAAGCAGTCCACACATACATATTATAATGGCAAGGTGCTTGAAGATCTTCTTATGCAATGGAAAGCTGGGATGAGCAAGAACAAACATGGCAAGGCCTTTGAAATGTGTGTTGCAAACACCAATAATGATGTGTGGGAATGATCAGTGCTGCAAGCAAACTGGGAGGACATGTTCTTATTCTTTATTGTTTTCACACCTGGAAAACATGGGAAAATTGTCTCAGCTGGTCACTTTGTGTTGTTCCAAAGGATGAGCACCAGTTAGTTAGACACTGTCTTGCAAAATTCCTCATGAAGCCACTCAAGGATATCACAATCTATGAAACTGCTGTTACATTGTATAATGAATAATTACAGTACTTCAAGAACACAATGGACAACACCTGTGATCCCCTTGTAAAAGCCAGAGCAAAAGGTAGCCTGGCCTTTCTTGCATATTTTCAGGATTATCTGAAGTCCCAGGCCTGGTGGTTTTCATGGTCTCCTGGAGGGGTCATTGACACATCAGTGCAAGCCTCCATGAACATCTCACAGGCAACTTCAAGCCTCTTCCACTTACAGCTGATCCATCTGCAAAAATCAACCAACCTGCATGTTTATCCAACAGCAATGATCCCGACAAAAACACAAAACCCCTTCCACATGCATCCAGTGCTCAACAGTCTTCCCCAAAGAAAAACTTACATAATACAAGCTTGAGTCATTCATGGCACAATGCAAAGAAACCTGAAAACCATCCCATGGCTTTCATTAATTATCTCATGTTTTACTGGGGACATTATTCAAGTTTTGCCACTTTGTCAATTAATTGTATGTTATGGGGAGATAGAGTTATGCCAAGATAGAGCAACACTGAGAACAGGAATGCTGGATCACTAACTTGCTGGATGACAAGGAAGGCACAGCAGAGCTTGAACTTTCAGACTCCAACTATCTCAGTGCAGGTTGCATTTCCCATCAGGAATGAGATGATTTATGAGCACTTTTGATGAGGGAAATTTTGCTTTAGTGAGAAAGTGGTTGCAAATTTTCTTCCACTCAGGGTTCTCAGAGCACTGTAGTGGTAAACCAGTGCTAGCCATCAGCCTTGCAAGCACTGCTTTCCAATTGGCCTGATTACCTGGTGTCCAAGAAGCCTCTGCAGGCCAGTGGAAGTCTGGGCTTTAGGGTGCACACAGTGCCATTTATGTTGAATGACCAAGAGAGCCAGAAACAGGATGGTATTGACTACTTAGAGTGAGTAATTGGTGCTTAGAGTGATGTGATAACAATGAAATGTCCAATATTGCTACACTGGTTGGGCCAGAGCTATAGGTGCTCAAAGTGGCCATTGGGCCTGATGAATTCAATGTTGCAGTGGCTGGGATAGATGGTGCAGGAACCTGAGGCATTCCAGGGAGTATATTCATGCTGCCTTGTGGTGAAAGGATTAAGGGTTGTGCAGGAACACCAGGTGGGAGCAGCATGTGCTGGCAATTGCCTTTGTGAGGCAACTATGATTCATGGTACTCCCATTGGGCTTGGGAGCAGACATCCTTGGGGTGCAACTCACAGTCACAGAGATGGCAAAGGGGAGTGGTGGGCTGACTGACCAGCCAGATGTGATGGGTATCATTTTGTGCCATTGCCCAAACTGTATGTATTCAATAAGACATCAATTCAAATAGTAAAAATGCCCAATGTATAAGTGCTGGCAATCACTGACATATCTCAAGGCAATTCCCACTGTCCTGTGCTGACTTGTTCTTGGTCTAATTGCTGCTCCCAAGTGAAGAACCGCTCGAAATCAAGTTCAAGTGAAGTTTGACGACTTTCCCACGATTTTCGGTCAGTGACTGTGACTTGAGTTCACTGACTGGTGAAACACTGATTGGAGTGTCCCTGACTCCCTTGTTAGAACTAGACAGCATTAGGACCTCAGTCGTTAGCGTAGTAACTGACTAAGATTATGTACCTAGACAGCGTTAGGACTATACGACATTAGTTGTGTGTAGCATTTGATACATAAGGACGTGCTTACCCTCAGTCGTCAGTGTAGTAACTGACTGAGGGGAAGGGAAGCGTGGGATAGGATCTATATACTATTATTAGCCGCTCCCACATCCCTGCCATGGTTCACCTACCGTTCTCCGTTCCTCCCGGTCCCAAATGCTAATAGACTCATCCTCACCCGCACTAGCTATCCTCTGATCACCTGCGAGCATGATATCAGCGTACACCGTTCGCTGGGGCTCCTTCATCATTTCCCCCTGCTTGTTCATAGACACCATGTCCCAAACCCAGATGGAGCCGTCCAAGGAGAGTCTGGAAGGAACCAGACGGACCACATCCAGTCTTAGTGTCCTGCGAATGCCTTAGAAGCACGGGCATCAAATGCCTTACCTTGTTGTGGCTTTCCTTGGGGATCTGTTGGGGAACGAACTAAATAACGCGAAAGGCTTAGTGGAGTTGAGTCGTGCACAGGATGTAAACCCAGTGCACTGCCAAAACTCACTCCACCACCCTCACCACTCTGTCCACTGCCTCCTCCACCTCCAGAACAGCCAGACATCGTAAAGTGAGTGCGGGCATGATTCCACAGAGGGTTCTGGAGAGGTGACTAGCTGCCAGTCAAACTAGGCACGACAATGGCGACAGAGTCGCTGGTTCGGTGAGTGGGAGTTCTGGGATAGTTCGAAAACTCTGGAAAGTAGCTTGGAAGGCTGTACGTTTTTCTATTATAAAACCTTCGAGTCTCCCCCGTCCTCTGGGTTAATGTATATGCAGTACTACACGTTGATTCCTTTGACAGCTAGATGCAAAATTATAGACCACTTTGCCCAAATTTTTCCTCAGCATTTTTGCTTGCAAGTGGAGTAAAGCAGTCTAATGTTTTGCATCTAGCCGGAAAAGTCGATCGTGAAAAATCCACCACTCCATTCAAAGAATGGCCTGTGCAGGGGTGCCTAGTCCGAGGTTGACACAACCTCATGCTAGTGAGTTAGGTTGATTTGTGCCCTTTATAAGGTTCGATTCTCCGTGCCAACACGAGGAAAGCTGCGCTTCATCCAAGCCATTATAATCTTTGAATATCCTTGAAGATGGTTGACACAGTGAAGACACCTTGTCGAAACTGTGATGAAGAAGTACCGCTACTCCCTGATTCCCTCGACGTGCCCCAAAAACCTACGCCTCTTCCGAAAGTCCAGATCGTGATCTTGCTGCTGGCCTGTCTTATCAAGCCCATTGCCTCGCAAAGTATACTGCCCTATATCAATCAGGTGCGTGGTGCGAGGTACATTGAAGTTTGAGGTCCTTGGTAACACTCATACCTCTAGCTTGTGTCTGAACTCGACATCGTTGGTGGCGACGCTCGCAAAGTTGGTTAGTACACAATTGCAGTCATCCTGATAACCATTTTGACTTCGTACGCAGGCTACTATGTGGGGTTGATCGTGAGCGAGTTTCCACCCTCCCCTATGTCTGACATGAATCCATCATCGCAAATAGGAATCACTATTCTTCATAACTGAGGCCCTGACGGTCTTACACTGGAGCCGCGTCTCGGATCGGGTTGGTCGGAAGCCAGTGCTCCTTCTGGGCACATTTGGACTCTGTCTGTCAATGCTCTGCTTCGGGCTCTCACGTACATTTTGGGGCTTGGTCTTGAGGTCTGCATCACGTGAACTTGTAGTTCGACTATACCCTAACACCACCTGTCAGCCGGTGCATCACGGGGGCACTGAGTGGCAACACTGGTATCACGAAAAGCATCATGGGAGAGCTCACCGATGCGACGAACCGGGCACGGGGTTTTGCGCTCTTGCCAATGACATGGTGCTTTGGGGTTATGCTTGGGTAAGTGGGTGCCGTCACTCTCTTCGCATTAACTCAAACAACATCCAAGGCCGGCCATTGGTGGTTCCCTCGCTCGGCCCCAAGACCATTTCCAGCGCCTGTTCTCAGCCAACTTCTGGGGACATTACCCCTATTTCTTGCCCAGTCTGATGGTTGCTATGTTCGCAGCCCTCTCGTTTATGATGATTATACTGTTCTTGGATGAAGTAAGTGGAAAGCATGACCAGATTCGCATTGTTGACACTTTGATAGACATTACCTGGTACAAGTTTGTACAGGCCCCGACCTACTATGGTCGACAGAGAGGAAACCCCATGCGGTGGAGGTTATGGTACCACTAGCGAGATATGTTCGCCATCAGGATCCGATGATCTGGCCGGTCCTGTACCGCTGAAGTCGCTTCTCGTTCCTAAAGTCCTTGTGCCTGTCGCATGCCATGCTTCGGTTGCAGTGTTACAGTTTGCACTGCTCGCTCTGCAGGCCCTGTTTTACTCGACACCAATCGAAGACGGCGGCCTTGGTTTCACACCTGCGACCAGCGGTTTCTGGATGTCCTGTCAAGGTGTTGTGAATGGAATAGTCCAGGCATTCTTCTTCGCACCGCTGGTCTCCAAGCTTGGGGAAAAGACACTGTTTCGAATCGGACACGGAGCCTATGCCCTGGCATTCGGACTCTTCCCCTTCATTCACATGATTGCACAGAGGTCTGGTATTGTATGGTCGGTTTGGGCCCTCCTTTCATGCCAACTTTTCCTCTTTGTCATTCAATGCATGTCATTTTGTGAGTCGTCTGGATCGTGTGCCCATTAGATCGTTGCTCAGTGTCTGTGCCTTCATAGCATGTGCGTTTCTATATGTCGCTGCATCAGCACCAAATCGCAAAACGCTGGGTGCCGTCAATGGTTTGAGCCAAACTACAGCATCCATAGTCCGTGCGATCGGACCTGCGTTGGCGACTTCGATGTTTGCGTATTCCGTGGGACACAACGTTCTTGGTGGATACGCGGTTTATCTTGCGATGATTGCCATCACCTTGGCGACCTCACGATTCGGCGCGATGCTTCCGGTCGCGACCAGGTAAATAATTGGATGAGCTAGAAGTATGCTGGTGCGACCAAGAGCTATCCGTTCTCTTCGCACATATTGAGGTTTGATCAAATGGCTATTTGTTGTAAATCCTTCCCTGGGCTTGGCATTGACTCTGTGCCCAAGGCGTTCGACGTCTGCACGTCCGCCTTGAATATATCTTGAATGCTTGAAAATCCAACTGTAGAGTTGGAGTACTTACGTATCTTATAAATCAACAAATCTTGTAAAGTAGCGAGGCGTGGGAGGCCACTCTTACAGTCATCCCCCAGCACTTGTGGAACTCAGACTTCAAGTGGCTAGCAAATTGCAACCGAGCATCTATCTCTAGATCAGAAAACAGCATTAGGCAAGAGTAGTTAAGTCATTGTAGGACACCAATAATATACTGCATTGTGAATGTTGTAAAAGTATGATGAGCAATGAAGCAAAGGAGCCCCTTTGTAAGAGGGTCGAGACTGCTGTCCACTTAGAGTGTTACACCAAAAGGCAGTAATACTGAATGGTTTACATTCAGTATCACAGGTGGTATATATCATCAGTAAAACAGTTCCAGGCGCAGCAGCACTGGACAGCTCAGTACAGAGCTCACAGAGTTGCACAGCCACCCACAGAGCTCGCAGAGATCCACAGCTGCTCAACAGGCCATGGGCTACAGGCCACAGTTCATTTCTTTGTTCCAGCACACCATGGGAAGAGGTATAAATGGATATATATGACAGAATCTAGGAAAAGGGCAGGAGTTGCCCAGAGCTTATAATAATTTTGTAGCTCTGAAAAAGGAATATCTAAAGTTGTCATAATGTCATGATATTGTAATTCTATTACACTTGCTGGCCAGACATACATCACAATGATATTCCATGATATTCCATGATATTGGACTGATCAAACTACTTCACTCTGATACTCAGCTACCTACCCTTGTCATAAACATCATGGAATAGTTTTGAAACCAGCCAGAAGCATGGGAAATGATTTGTAAGTGCTGTACAGTACATATTATATAAACCCACCCTCTGCTGCTTTTCACGTTTCTTCAGAGGCAGAGTCACTACCTAAGGTGAGTCCATCACTGGTAAGTCCAATAAGTTGTGTGAATAAGATCATAAGTGATTTGCTCTCTCTCTAATTTTCGCATTTTTGTAGTTTTTAGTATGCTAGTGGTCTACAATGGTAGTCTAGATCTTTTAAGGAATGAAATCATTTTTCACCTATGAATATTGAGCCTATGAGTGTTGAACATGAATATGAGTGAAGTAAGGTTTAATTCTTTTTTCTGAACATCACTTTCAAAAGATATTCCCTGATATAAATGATCATTCCAGATAATGGCTGTAAGTATGTCAGAATAGATCAGGAATGTAATCACTCCCAGAGTGCTTCCCATTGCAGTGATTACAGCCATGATCATCAGTCATCATAGTGATTTATATGAACTATTAAGTATTACTGATAGTATCTGATCTATGCTGTCATCACTGCCTAGAATTATATGGGATGATCAATGTGTGTATCATTCTGATGCTTAAGTATGTACTTTTTATAATAGGCAATGTCATATATGGGCTTATCATTTCTTCATGATTCTCCTGATGGCCAAGTCCCAACTAAACTTGTCAAAATACATCTTACCCCAATAAATGTGCACCTGTTACGCCAGTTCTGAACGTTCAAATGTTCACGTCCAAGCTCAAGTGGACTATTTGCTCTTTGATTCATTCGAGATACGACTCATTGGAACAAATCCTTGTGTGGTATCTGGTGACCGAAATATCAGCTCTCTGGCGCTTTCGGAGAGCGCAATGCGGATACGTCCTTGGGCATTTGACAATGTCAACAACTCAGAAAGGTCGTTATTAGGTTTAGGTGACCGTTCAGCTGGGAACCAGTGCGGATAACTCAGCACACCGACCTCATCGACCTTGTAGTTTCTTATGGCTGTGCTCGTCATGAAGCACGGGTGAAACTGTACAATCTTGACGACGATTTCGAATGGTCGCAAGTCCGGTGTCCCGATGTATGCTTCGAGCGGTGGAATCCGGGAAATGGTGTCCTCAAAGCCTGTCACTTCGAAACCAGTTTGTCAAAAGACCTTAGAGAACAACCAGAAGTCTGATTCAACGGCATGCCTTGCTGTGGATTGAAGCTCAACGAACCTAAAGTAATTTAAGATTACACGCCGATGTGCCAACAAATATGGACAACTGTATGTACTTGGAGGGGTACAACGGATTACTGGGCGATCCCAGCGATCGTAAAGGATATTGGCTCAGACGATCACAAGAAAAGCTCCTCTGTCGCCACCAGGTTTGGCTTTCCGACAGATTTGAACCCATGCGTCATCCAGTGAACGATCAATATGCCCGACGAGACAAGTACGCCGAGCGCTCCAGCGCCCAGTGATAGAATGGCGCTTGGTACAGGGCTCATAGTAAGTTCCGGATCATTCTCCACATCTGATAACTGCAGCAACGTGACGTTCAAGATGAATATGGCGACCACTTGTGTGGCAAACGCGAGGGACATAACGACAAGCAGGAGTACGTCGCCAATGCGAAGGAGGAGTTTGTAAACGTCTTTTGGAGATCTGGAAACCAACTTTGTGATCCGCTCGTGGCGGCCCTCGACTGCTGGGAGACGGGAGCACCAAAGCAGCGAGGATCGGACAAACAGCGAAATGATGAAACCGACGTCGAATAAAGCGAAGGCCCAACACATTAGGCTAATGTCACCGCGACTTGCACTGTAGAACTGGTGAGTATCGTATGAGAGACCCCCATGGAAGATATATTACCTGAACACTGTAGTGTATGTGATACCAGCGCCGAACACAGATGCCACTGAGATGGAATCGCACGTCGGAGCGTACCGATCAAAGGCTATCTACAACGGTCTTAGGAGGAAAGCTACATGGCATCAGATATTACAATACCTTAGCCCATCCCGGAAAGCCTCGGTAACCGGTCAACTCATAATATTCTGAGGTTTCGAATAGTTCCCCAACTTCCTGGAGTAGTTCATTTATTTGTTCCAGCTGACAGTCGTGGTTCAATGTTAGGCTTTAAGTACACAGGGAACGTAAACACACTCGTGTCTTTAAAGTGTCGTGCTGTTGAATCCACTTGCTGTATTCATTCCAACGATCTGCTTCTGGTTCTTCAGGATCCCGTATGGTAGAAACTGATGACGCCAATGAAGTCATTTCAAAGTTATCTGGCAACTGGGGGAAAATATCTAACCAAGAGGACACGCGTTTGCACGAGCTCTTAGACATACATCATGAAAGCCTCCAACAAATTCTCCAGGCTCCTCCCGACAGGAACTTGTGCAGTGGCCAACGGTCATCGGTGTCATCTGTGTTTCGTTCAGTTGCCTCAACTGCCAAACATACTTGTCAAATGAGCAGTAAGACTTGGTTTGAAGACATACTGCATGTAGGAGGAACTTTTTTTCAGCCTCGAGCCGTGTATTTGTGGAACTTTTTTCGGTCAAAGTTAGAGGACAACTTTCCTCACTGACACTAGGATCGGAAGTGGGCTTGGTGGACATGATTCTGGTGAATACCGAAAGGTCAGTGTCTGTGAATAAACCAAAGCCAGAGTCTTGTCATTGAGTCGTCAACAGAGGGTTTACATACCAGAGACGCTGAGAGTTGCCAGTGAACGTGTCAGGGACACAGACTGTAACGCCGCAGCCTTATCTTGCCGCGCGTTGCGAATGGAACGGCACGAGGGAAGTCTGAGGCATGTTGATGCAGTGCAGGTGCAGTGAACAGACGATATGGTTGTGGAATGATGGGCGCTGGTGACTCCTATAACTTGAAGCGCTAAGGTGGACTCGATCCACCTTAGTACGACCGTGACTAATGCTGCCAAAGTTGTGAACCTCAATCTCAATTTTTACACAACTCGTAACTTGAAGTTTACACATGCAGATTAACGACGTCAACTCGGTCCTCTCGTTCGTGTCCTCCAATTAATGCGCTGAAACCTGTCGGCCTATCACTATCACGGCGGTAATTTCATTTCATGGCAACTGATGCCTGGCCTGGCCGTGACTTCGAGAGGAGTTCGTACTAGGCTACCGCAACCACAACTCATCTAACTTCTTCCACAAAGATTCCCCTTAGAATGATGTTGACCCACTCTCACTGCAGCTGATGCGCCCATGCCCTCAGGCTCTCTTCAAACATCCCATCAAACCAAATCAATCTAGGTTTCAGGGACAGGTTGTCGTTACTGTCGGCGTGTATACGTGCAGTCAATGGCGTTGATATAACGTTGATACCTGAATCTGCACATCCTTCGAGCCTTACTGGTTGATGGCATGCACTCCATTCACACGTCCCACTCAAGCGAATACCTTGGTTCCATGGTCAGGATCAGAGCCAATGGATCTGCCAGTGACAAGTACTATCAGTGGCACCAGTCTGACCCATAGTACCACAATGGCATAGTGCGGGGCTATGCATTGTCCATGCAGTTCTCCCCTTGCAGTCTCCTCGAGACTGGGAAACCTGTTTCTATTCGCGCTAGCAGGCTCCCTGATCCATAAGCTTCATCCACAAACTATATCATCTCACCATGACTCCAAGGGACCGCACACTCATTCTGATGGCAGAATATTCATTTCCAAATGTGGACGTCCTTCATGAATGAACCCCATTATCTCACAGGTGTGGCGAGAACACACGCCATCCTGCAAGCCCGTCAACCAGCTCTTATATGACGTGGCCCTGTCGCTTTATTGCTGGTAAAGACGTGACAACTGGACTGTTATGAATCTGCATCCTCGAACATATCTCGCTGTCTTGGAGAGAAAAGACGTACGTTTCTTTGAATCAGAAAACCTTGATCTTCTGGTATTGATTCAATAATCACAGGAAAAATACATCGAAGATGGCAAAATTGTCAAAAAAAGACTTCAGGGCGAGCGGAAGCAAGTAATAGGAGTGGTAAGGCATCTTGCTCTTGCAAGAAAACGTGACGCTAACGGAGTCGATGCTCTCATGTAGCTCAGAGAGCTCGCCTCAGCGCAGGGGGAGTTGTGTGAACATATTGTAGGACACAATTGCAGTGATTCGGTGGGCCTACCGCAGCAAAATGTGTCAAAAGCTAACTTGATTCTTAACCAGAAGTTACGAGGTCTCCTGGATCCCGGGACGATTGCTCAGTACATCGAGCGTCTTGAACTTCGTGCCAGGTTGAAAGCTCGAGTGTGTGAATCAACATGCATTGGGGATACGACCTAATCGACCTTCTCGTGCTGGCAGTTAGATAAGATTGACAAACAACTGAAGGACGTTGATTCGAGGTTTGGGAGATCAGCACATCGGGACGGCAGTGGTTTCTATGGATTGACCGACTATGCGCAGGTGAATAACTTCGGCGACCCAAGTTACCACGCCCAGCTCACATAAGCAGTGGGCTCTTCTTAAATACGGCCCTATATGCGATGCACTAGGAATAGCGTCCGTGTTCGGCGCGGGTATAACCTTTACTACGATCTTCAGGTGCGGTGTCCCTGGCGTTCGAGTTATCCACCTCCTTGAATATCTTCTGTGCAGCACTCCACGAGGCAACATCGGGCTCATGTCTTGGTCATTCTCCCTTTTTAACGTTGGCTTCGTGACTGCCACCCTGATCGAAGCTCTGTTGCGTTCCACCTGCAACTTGCCACTGCCCAAGAAAGTGAGAGTGGTGAAATCATATTGGCTTCCTGATTTCTTTGAAGTTTTCCTTCACTTGGTACTCCTGTTGGCTTTTGCCTGTGTCACAGGCGCAGTCATACTGCTCAGCGTTACTATATGGTACCTTCCCTGGTCCGCGTCAGGTGTTATGCCTTCAGCCATCGTCATCAACAACAGACTTCCTGATGGGATTGCAATCTCATTGTCCATCGCTACAACGGCAGGTTGCCTCGTCCTTACACTTTTTGTCGGAATGCTCTACGTATGTCACTTTGGGGTGAGGATCGGAGAAAATGTCGACATGCACAGGGTAGATACGGCAGATTGTTTCTTTTGATCTGCTTGTCTGGTTGCCTCAATTCCATGTTTGATCCATTAGCTTCATGTCTCAATGGTGCGGGTAATCATCAAGGAGGCCTAAAATCGAGGAAATCGTGGTGGGCAAGCTTAGTACATACCTCAGTGATTATCATACATACCACAGCTCTATGTGTTACAACCAAGTAAATCACCAATTCACAATATCAATCCCTTGACCAATGATCATAGTGGATATCAGAGTCATCAGGAAATTGATGAAGAAATGACATGTTGATATATAACATTATCTATTATATAAAGTACATATCAAGCATTAGAATGCTACATGCTCTGGTAATGTTATTTAATCACCACAAGACATTTTGGTGTAGATCAAAAACTATCAGTCATACTTAGTAGTTCATATAAACCAGTATGATGACTAAAGATCATGGCTGCCATCATTACAGTGGGAAACACTGTGGGTGTGTTTTCATGCCTGGTCCATTCTCACATACATACTTATGAAAAAGTGGTGAGCTCTGGAATTCAGAAACCTGGAGTGCAGCAGTGGAAACCCGTAGTGTTGGAGCACAGCCATTGAAAATCTGGAAACCATCCAGAATTACTCAGAACCATGCAAACCCATGGTTCCTGTCTGGAGTCTGCTTGGAATCTGTTCAGACTATTATCCTATCATCCCACCAAATTCTACTATCACTCTGGAGCTTTCAGGGGTATTTCCATCTTTATCTTACATACATTGCTTAACTCCCTATTCCACATCCTTTATGTTTCTCAATTTATTCCTGATCTCCTGTCATTCTTAGCAAGCACTTCTCCACCCATTACAGTACATATATACTCACTTTTCCCTTTGTTCCTCAGTTGTTCTTTGCCTTCCTTAGGCAGCGTCTGAGTCTGGGCAATCCCTGCCCTCTTATAGTTTTTGTTATCCATGGCTGCATGAGTCTGTGACTAATTGGGGGCATTGCCACCAATCCCCTTTGGTATGCTGCAGGATGATGGATGGACCACACAGTAGTCCACCCATCACACTGTCATCCTATTCATCACTGTAATTCCTCTCTATATGTTGCAGGACCATAGATGGACCACTGCTGTGGACATGTTGCCAAGGCCTTGTTCTTCGCCCAGGCAACATGCCCCAGCAGTGGTCCATCCATGGTCCTGTCATCCTATTTATTGATTCTTTGTTTAATGCAGAACCAAAGTCACTATATGCCGTCATTCAAAGAACACCTCTAAGTACTTCTATATATACAAAAATTCACTGTTTTTGTATCATTCTGTTCTGTTGGAATAGAAACCTTGACACATCTGGGATTGAAGAAAAGATGTGATCTGAACTGGTAATTTTGGTTAGGGTTAGAATTTATGTGGTCTAACTTGGTGTGCATAGTGGACATCTTGTAAGCTTTTACATTTGATCAATCAAACCTCCATCAAACCTCTAAGTACTTCAGTAAATACAACATTTGTGGTTTTTGTAGTATTTTGATCTTGTGGAAAAATAACTCTGATGTTATGAGGATGAGTACAGCAGGAAAGAGCTACATATAGTTGTCCATGAGAAAAAACAGGAGTACATAAATCTAATCCAACAT
>KN825597.1:0-15947 GCA_000827395.1 Paxillus rubicundulus Ve08.2h10 | reverse complement strand
AGTTAGAGGCTAGGAAATCATAAGCTTGAAATCACTCACAATCAGCTCTGCATGCTGGATCACTTCAGCATGTAGATCAGCACCCCAATGCTTCTTGAAGTGAGCATCCTTGAGGGAAGGATCAAGTACTAATATAAAGTTAGTACTTTAGCTGGAGAACACTGGAGAACTTACACATTGACATACATAGTATACGCCTCAGAATCAGCTGACTTGTCATAGTATTCACCAATCTTTTCAATAGCTGCATCCAACCCAAGGGAAAATTGAGACAATGGACACCTTGTCATCACTGAGAATGGCCGGCAGTGCCATGTTCAAACTTCACATTATTGTAGAATCAGTGTGCCACTGTCTAGGTAATGGATTGCCAAACAAAATTAAAGTTACATAGTACTTATGGCAACCTCCGGGAATGATAGAATTATATAAGGAAAGCCTGGGCTCAGGCCCAAGGCTCAGGCCTCCACCAAACTCAAGCCCAGCCCTGAGCCCTCCAAAGCCCTGAATTGGGCCTGGCCTGGCTGGGCCTACATACATAGGGCTTGGGCTTGGGGCTTGAGGGCCTCAGGCCCAGCCTGTCCATCATTAATTGAGAAAGGTTTTTGAGGTGAAGACATTCTTGATAAAGAATAGAGTATGAAAGTCCTGTATTGAGAACAGCTAGTGTCTGTTCAGAACAACTTATGGTACTAGGCATAAGGCTCCACTATTTATACATAAGTAGGTTGTGCACAGACCATGTAATCTACGAGTTGGGTCCAGTAAACTGTCATGATACATAACCATATAAGGTATGTATGAAATCTCATGGAATACTGTAGAATGTCCATGAGTAAGCCATGAGTAATCTTGATAGCATACATGTGTGTCACATGTTAACAGTATCAGTAATCAATATAACCATACTGACATGTGATTATTTCAACAGTTTGCCTTGGATACTATGGTACTAGGGCCGCTAGAACACCTCAACAGACTCAAAGTATAAATGAATATCTTCCTAAGCAAACTTGGGGACTACAGCTTCAAAAGTCTAATTTTCTAACTTGACTCGCCAGCTGTATTTCTAAAGTCTAAATGGACTCACCACCATACCTAACTGGCTAGCCCTCTAAATGTAATAAGTCTCTGATCAGAAAAATGACTAAGACACTAATGATGTCTAAATTGACTAATATTAGACAGCTGAGACAGCTTTAGACAGTTTAGCCCAGGTTGAAAGTTGCTGATGTCACTGTAGGTCAGCTAACAATTGGCTGGCCTGTCTGGCACAGCTTTTTGTCAACCTCGGCTGTCCATATGCTACAGTCCAAAGCACTGCATGGGCTCGTCACAGGACCCTGACATTAGAGGACTCTGCATAGGCCCTATCTTACTTGAAATTCCCTCACCTCATCTGTCTTTTTACTTTATTGATTGATTCTAAGACTAGCCACCAATCTGGTGTTGTAGTTGGGGTTGATTTTTATGCTGCATGATGCATGGATGTGTATTTGGGACCAATAAGTTATCATGGAGTCTTTAGAACGCACCGACGATCTTGAAAATATGAAAGCAGTCCACGAAGCACTCACTGAACTACATCTTATCCTGGTGTCCGCCATGCCATCGTAACCAAGGCTTCCTGACTTGCCTGTGTTCACAAAAGAACCTTACCCCATTCAAGTTGTAACTTGTCGCATGGCTCAGACTCTGCCGCTTGCGGGAAGTCTCCTCAGCTCGCAAGTCCTGTGGAGGTGTCAGCGCACAACGGATTGCGTCGGCGCATCACCGGAATAGCATTTCTTCCCGGGGTCGTTGCCTGCTCTGACGACGCTGCTGTTCTAAAATGGGGCATGGCAAACGCAGGTAAGGAGGGACAAAGGGGGGCGTGAGGGGTCTGGGCCGCGGTATAGTGAATATATATGTACGCCCAGGCCAACGTGCTTAGTGTTAGCACCATTCCAAAAATCTCAACAAGATGGCGACTGAGAAATCTCAAGATGACGAGAAGATATCGAAAAGACATGGCATAGATTCCGCTAGCACTCCTCGTCATGTTATTTTCTCCATAGTTAACAACTGTACAAAGCAACCCTTATCCGTTGACTATTCAATACACGAAATCGCAAGACGATTGGGTATGTGAAGGGCCTATAAAACCCTTACTTGCAGGTGCAGGCGTTGACAGCGCAAGAGCAGCTAAAGGATGAAGTCCAATCTCAGTAAAGGACGCAGTCATCAGGAGAAAGGCGGAAGCTCACGTAGCAGTGCAGTTGCACTTGTCAGAGTTAGCGTTAGACATGTTAGATTGGGTTCTATGAAATGATAGAGTCACGAAGGGTGTACGTCGCAGTTGAGTGAGGACTCACCGGTTGTTGTAAGCGTGAATAGAAAGCAGATTGCTGGAGCATCTACCAGGACGCGAAGGCCTTAAATGCCATCCTGTGGTCGGAGATCCCCACATCCGGCAACATCCTGCCCCATCCTGGCAGACTGTACAGCATCCAACAAGGGTGTGACTTCGTATATGGAAAGCGATAAGCAGCACCATACCGGGAATTATGAGGTTCGACACTGCAGTTTGCGGAGTGATCAGGAAGAGCTTGATTAAGGCGCACCTGACAGAATGCGGAAGGTAAGGGCCGAAACAGTGACGTCTCATATCATGCGTCCTATGATAGCAAACCCCGTCGCCGTCCCCGATTGTGCTTCACGACCGCAGTTCGCTTGATGAGTTGAGCATCAAAGCTATTCCCGTCGGAATGTTCGACGTATAAGACAGTTCCAGGAATGATGTGCTCCGAGTCACTGGGTCACACGTGCCAAATTCACTCCTAGAAAATCTCATAGAAACATTCAGCGAAACCGGCCCGCAGCAACTATTTTGGCGATGAAATTACCTGCGCACCTTTGAATCAAAACCATGCTGACAGGACAGATCTAATTAGACTGATTCTCGGGCCCCACTGAATCCACCAGCCTGCTACGATCCTGAGATACGTGCATGTCACGTGTTGACGAGACAAAGTTGTACCAAGGCACGTCCCAGGCTGTCCGCGTGTCAGGTCCTGCAAGAGCGCCACGGATACCCTTGATGGATTCTTGATGGGCGGAGGCATCCGGATCTGTACAACAACGAGTGCCACCCAGGGAAATAGATACTCACAGGTAACACCGGCGTTGAATCTCGCACGTTTATACCTTGGAAAAAGACGAAGTACGTCCCTTTGAACACCAACAACCTCTGCGGGCTGAATGCCCTTGAAAAGCGACGAGCCGAGTCCCAGTGATGGCACTAGTGCTGCGTCAGTGCAATCAATGTTTGAGTGCCGTAAACCCGGCCTGAGGGCGCAGAGACGATGCACATTTGGGACAGTCCTGCGCACGATCATACTCCCTAGCGTTGTAGAAAAGGGTGCTTGACCCGATTTGCAGGTCAGCTCATATACTAGACAATGCACTTACATCATATCGCTGTCTCGCCACTGCCAAGTCTTTGTCCTGAGGCCCCACCGATACTCACATGAATGGAACATAGAAGATGAAGAGCAATGCTCAAGCGCTCACCTCAAAACATACTCGGTCCAAGTTAAACATCCGCTCTCAAGGTCTCACGACAAGTACTTGTTACACCCCCCCGGTGTCCTATCTGTCACCTCTATCAGAGTTGGGAAATCGCATTTCGAAGATATTTCGACCATAGCGATCCATTCGGCGAATCTGCGAGCTCTGCAAGCGGGAGGTAGAATGGCATCTCCTTGAGGTGGAAGCGCCTTCCAAGTTATAAGTGACCCGAATCCAGTCATTGGTATGGTACTCTTGCCTTGGGTACCGCTGGGGTACCGCACAGGTAACACCTCAGTTACAGTTGCACTCCGGAAGTCAGAAGGTGGCGATAATCCTTAATGTGCTTATTTTGAGGTTGAAATGAAGTTGCTTCCCTCAGAGTTGACTCACTTTACAGATCGCTTTGCCCGAAGTCGTACCATGGTTGGTAGCAGGGAGCGGAAACATGATGAACCAATTGACCTGCCTTTCACTAGCTTCACATGTTGAAACACTTCCTTTCGTGCGTGATTCTGCAGGAGCGGGAGCAACTGACGGTGACCGCAACTGGGCTTCGTTCAACAGGGAGAGGTCTAGTAATAGAGCGACCTGTCCCAGCCTAGCGGGCCAATAAGAATATTGTCTGAAATAACATCCAAAAGAACCCGGAGATGGACTTTGAAGCATCCTGGCTGGCGAAGGTTGCTTCTGTGATTTTTGCAATACAAAGGTAGATCTACAACGGCGTATATACTGTAAAAACATTGTTTTCTTGGCCCGCGAGTGTCTAGTCATTACCCATAACAGTTCACTCGCATCACAAAAGTTGACATTGCCCAGTATGTGTGGTACCATTTGGTAGCACGTGCCAGTACGAGTGAATGACATCGAGACTCGAGAGAGGGAAAAAACACCGCGAACCAAAGCCGACGTCGTGGAAGCGGGTGAGGAGCAAAACGTCAATCAGAACGTTTTGATGTGTACGACGTCGGAACCCGAAAACTCACTGCGTGCCCTTGGGCATGGAAGTTCACATGCACAGACCGGCGCGGTGCTACCTGTGCGGTACCCCAAAGGCTGAAGCGCTGACTCAAGGCAAGAGTACCATATCAATGACCAGACCTGGGTCACTGACAACTTATAAGACGCTCCCACATCTGTGACCTCCAGAAGTTTCAATTCGTCTTGGAATTTGACTTCCTTGCTCGTACAACCCCGAGCAGATCCGAGTCGCCTCTGCACTATGCAAATGCTCACCCTTATTTGAAATCTTCACAACTCAAAACACGATCGTGGTCTAAATATCTTCTGAGTATGGCTTCTCTACTCTGTTAGAGGCGGTGAACGACGGTACTTGTGAATGAAGCCATGAAGGGGAAAAGAGACGGGAGGATGTTTTGAGGTGAGCATTAGTTTGCGGGTTCTATGCATGTGATCATCGATGATGCTCCAGACAAAAATGATAAATACCGTGCTGGCCCCTTAGACCGCCGTTGAAGGCCCTTGCACTTGTGGGGATACTTCTTCCAGAAGTAAATATGAGGGATAAATGTGACAATCTTGGTACGCGCTCTCTGATGGAAGAAGCCTGGAAGGTGGAACCATCTTGCTCAAGTCCGAGTCTTGATGATGTATTCATGGATATATTGGTACGTATCTCCCATTTTCATTGACGCGGTCGTCATTATCGTTTCCGTTGCTGAGGACGCTTGCTTATCACGCACGCTGCTGATCGCCTGACAGTTGGGAACCCTTGCCACCGCTTTCAGTCTCAAGGCCACTGTCACTGCACGTAGATGTGACCAAGATCCAACGTGGGACTTCCGGCCTTCTTGTGCTCAGTTAGCTATGCTGAAAGGCGGATTTGACCTGACGTCTCCTTCCACAACACTCGGGGAGTACAATCGTGCCAAGTACTATCTCGAAAGTGCGTCTCCCTCACGCTATGGTAGGTAGGGTTTATGGCACACATCTATGACGAAAATGCCGATTGATTCCTCAGGACGACCTGCCATGGACTCGATTTGGCTTGTCGCTTTTCAGAGGTGCTCATCCCAAAGAGGCTTGGTGCGCAAAGAGTTGTGCTTCGTATTTTTGTGCCGTGCACACGTGTGACGTCCAATGCAGGGTTGCCTGTGAGTGTTTGTTTATCTCCCAGTGGTAGTCGTTGTTGCACAGGTTCGACTACACCATAAAAAAACCCAGAATATTTCCTTGGTGTTCATACGAGGCAAGATGCGATAGATCAAACCTTGGAACGTACCTTGATACAAGCGGTACAATCTTTATCTCTTTGACACTGACATTCCCCGTTCAAATCGGCTGACTCTTGTCTCAGGATCGTAACGACCTCAGTAGTGGAGTTTGTGAGGCCCGAGAGTCGCCCTAAGTTAGATCCGTCCCGGCAGCATAGCTCTGATTCCTAGCTTGGAGGCATGTGATTTCACCATCTGAGTGCCTCGGAACAATGCTGCTGAATGATTGTACATACGAGACTTTTTTCTAGGCATGATTCTGGTACTAGCTTCTTATGACCACAGTAAGCACATGATTCTTTTTCCTGGATTTATTTGATGCACCGGAGAAGCCGGTGGGGAACAATGAATCCTAACGCTCAGTATCAAGCATACTGCGGTGCGGAGGCAAACGGGTTGCAATGGCAAGGTTTGCTATTACAGGATGCATGGCGCGAAGCGCCATTATCTTGGTCCTCAGCTTCCATATGCCGTCACAACGCCTTGATAAAGTTCTTCCTGGTTACCTTGTGCACTAAAGGTGGACCTTCTGATGCGTATAATTGCTCTTGTAATATTCTTGCAGTGCTTCCTGCGAAAGCACATCTTGTGGGACCCTTGATGAGCAGGACTGTGGACATTAGGTGGGGTAGTCTGTACCACCTGGCCCTCACAGGAAGTTGCCGAATGGGAGGGGTCTCCAAGTACCTAAGACTCCTGCGTCCAGGTAGGTGCACCAGCCATCTGCTATACTTTCACGCTTCACGACAACCAGTGAGTCTCTACACACTACACCCCTTATGAATTCTATCATTTCGTAGACAAACCAGATCTACAATGTCTAACGCTAACTCTGACAAGTGCAACTGCATTCCTTATGAGTTTCCACTTTCTTCTCGATGACCACACCTTTCGTTAGGTTGATCTTACGCTGCTGTTGCGCTGTCGACGCCTGCACCTGCAAGTAAAGAGATTGGAGGCGCTGCGCCTCTTGTGTGCAAACGGGGAGGTGTTGTGATGTGATGTTATTAAGTGTGGTCAAAGAAATATAACGGCTGTGAAACCTACACGACCTCTTTGTTCCTCGGGCCTCGAGCTCGACGCCGACAGCTATGTATCTTGTCATATCCCATGAACTCATCGCCTCTGCAGAGCAGGCAACGACTCCTTCGCCTTCGACTCGCAGATACAGTGACGAAACTGCGCTGATACTTTCACTGCGGAGTTCCAGCGTGCTGGAAATGGGCTAACTAGAGTCGTCGAGGCCAGCCGGAATTAATGGTTGTTCTGGATTGGTTCCAGAAAGGCCTGAAGTTTGAACAACGCTCGCATGGCCAGTGGACAGTTCCCCCTCCGAGGGAACGTGTATTTTGAAAAGTCTGAACTTCATATCCGACTGTAGGACCGCTGATACTAGTCTCTGCACTGGCATGTCCGCAAGGATCACGCATTAATCAATTGGGTGACAGCTCAGTGCTTCAGCGCCCCACCTTCTGAGCAGGAATCCTTCCTTCCTTCCTCTGCTGGCACTTTGTTTTATTTTCACGACAGTGGGATTGTTACTCATAAATCCGACGAAATGAAACGCTTATTTTCGGAATATTCATCTGTTTCCCCGTCCTTTCCACGCATGCCATAGAAAGATGAAGTTGGTTAAGCGAATATGGAGCCTAGATAGCACCACTTGGAGCAACGAGGAGCATGTCCAGACTCGGATGGTCAAGGAGCTTGGTTTGTTCACTTTGATGGAAGGAGTTTGGGAGGGACCAAATTTGATGCTAGCGGGGTACATACGTTCCATCTTCTCAAGAGGTCGCCGTGATCACAGTTTCAGATAAATGAATCCCAAGATGGGGTATGCTCGCATTGGTGCTGGACCATGGCGTGCACGCTTTCTGGGTTCCAGACGGGTGGAACTTGAAGGCGATCTGTTCTTACTCGACATGGGACTCCCACATACATCTTACGAAACCCTTCTATCAGTGGCGAGACAGCAGTGCGACGGACACGGTCGCACTGTCTCTTGGTTGACGCTGATATGTAAATCGGGCTTAGCATCCTCTTTCACAACACTCCAGGGGAAAGGGTGATCATGGACTTCGGACTGTGTCGAACTACATTGTCTCCATCCCACAAGTAGTGTTTATTCATCTGTCAAGATCACTGCGCTGACTGACTCCTAAGGCATCGGGGATCAGAGCATCAGAGGTAACGGCCATGGAATAGCCTTCAGGTTGGTTCATCGTTTTTTTCAACGCCACGCAGTGGCAAGGGCTTGGTGGTGCCAGGCCTTTTCTGACGTGCACACGTGCGGTACTCGTTGGTCTGAACATTACTCTTAAAGAATCCGCGAAAAGTGATTATTAATCCGATATCAATAGAGTTTGGTTCACAGCGAGACATGTCTTGATACAAGTGGTAGGCTCTTCGTCGTGTGCGAACATGAGATTTCTTGTCAGCACTAATTGAGCATCCCAGGATGGGTGGTGGGAGGCGTCACTGTCTTGGTCCTCACCTTCCTCATTCCGTTGGGCACGCCTTAATCCAGTTCTTTCTGATCACCTTGTAGAGTGCATACCTGGCGGGGTAGACTTTCTAATGTCAGGTATGGTTCTGTCGCTCCCTACCTCCTGTGAAACTGCACTCTTGTGGGACCCTTGATGGTGAGTGTGCTGTGGACATTAGATGGTGCAGTCTGCATCATCTGACCCTCCAGGATGTTGCCGAACGAGAGGATCTCCGACAACAGAACGGTATTTAAGGCCTTCGTGTCCAGGTAGATACCCCAGCAATCTGCTACCTTTTCGCGCTTCACAACAACCAGTGAGTTTTCACTCCACTGCGACGTACACTCATGACCTTTATCACTTCGTAGACAAACCAAACTCAACATGTCCAACGCTAACTCTGACAAGTGCAACTGCACTGCCACGTGAGCTTCCAGTTTCCCCTTCATGACCCCGCCCTTTGTTGAGATCGATATTTTAGCTGCTCTTGCGCCGCCAATGCCTGCACCTGCAAGTAAGGGGATGGTAGGCGCTTCACAGCACCTCCATCATCTTCCGGTGTGCCTGTATCGAATGTTTCAGTGAGAAAGAGTGTATTATGTTGTTATTGACTGTGGTGGAGGAAATGAGATGATGATTGTGAACTTTGCACGGTGTTGGATTTTTTCTGTGTCCCCCCCTGGGTCTGAGTCAGGGGTCGTGCTGCAGGCGCAGTGAGGCATTGAGGACCAGAATGCTTTCACTGCCAAAATCAAGTTTCACCACATCGCCACTAATCAATTAATTACCAAATACGCTATTTGGTATGACTGACAGTCGATTAACTCTGGCAAACAACACGTAAACAACACGTGCAACTCTCCAAGCTGACTTGCACAGGACTCGGACTGCACAAAATATTGACTCGGTGACCGACACCCACCCCTACACCTTACAGATGTCCCACTACACAACTACGACTGCTTCGTATATTCTCAGTAAATACTCCCGTTCTTATTCATCTCCATCATCTGTACAAGGCGGTCAAACTCAGGTTGAATCTGACTGGCAACATTTCACAAATCCCGTGATGACGCTCTTTCTGGACGTCAAAAAATCACCTTCTAAAGATCTAGTTTCCGTGCGCGTCAGGATATTATGGAGTATGGACATCGGGTCCGGCGACATGCATGAGGACCGGAGGGAAGTCGTTTTCGTGAGTGTCTCTAAGTCCTGTGACGAGTTGAATCGGCTTTACGTGAGGTAACGGCCATATGTAGGAAGATTTGGAACTGCTAGCTTTCTCGTCGTTGCTGGCATACCGAGCGTCGACCGCCCAGTCAGACCAAAGCCTCCCCCTCAAGGCCGTGTATCGGGATGCTGTGGTCGGGATCCGCTACCTGCATCCAAGAATGGTCCAGCCAGGTTGTCAACCAGTATGTTAACTTGCCCTTCATGGCTGGTCGACCAGCCACGCCCTGATCGTATCCATCTAGACATATCGTCGTTTCCAGATTACCTTCAGCAATGCTTTGAGTGCGTCTCAGTTCATTGACGCTGTCAGGCCAGTATGTCCCTGCAAAGCGAACCCGCTTCCAAATCAAATAAATCGACACCCGACAATGCTCTCTGGCGTGTTAACACGAGCTGCGACGACAGCGCCAGGCCCTTTACCACAACACACTGCACTGCAGCCCGCAAACGCACCTCCATCTACGCCAGCGCATCTTCAGCGTCAAAGTACTATGATGGTACCCCCCCGGAACCCAACGTTCACCCCTCCAGTTTCTTCAGAACACATGGTGGGGAGTTCCCCCTTGCCTAGCATCGCAGCGTCCTCAGTAGTGGAGACGAGTCTGTCCTCGGATGACGTCGCCTTCGTAACATGCTCCGAAACATCGCATACAACTGATGCACCAGTGGGTAGTCGAAGCGCTGTAGGCCCATCGAACTCTACCCAACCTGCTCCGAGCTCCCTTCCGGATTCGTCACAGCCATCATCGTCGAACCACAGCAGTGCCATGCCACCTCCTGCCCCGCGGAGTGTTGCCCGTGCTACCGATGGCCAGACCCAGGCACCCTCACGAAGAATTGACACGGGAGTCGATCAGTCACGCCTCCTTACCTCGTTGAGCGAACTACCCTCCCTCTATGATCTGTCTCGAACGGATCTGGAGGGCCTCATCAGTCAAGTCGTTCGAGAAGACGGATTTGCCAATCTGGTAACATGAAAAACGCATCCTATGTCATACAACTCACAACTTTTCTCAGCTTGACTCTCTCGACTCTTTGTGGAGAATCAAGGGATTTCTTGCCCGTTGAGCAGAAGATCACTGTAAGCTGTAAGATTCGCGTTTGTATGTATATGTTCTCTGTATCGTAGCCCACCATCAAATAATCTGGCTGGCACGCGGAGTATGCTGCCATACGCGAAGACGCATCTTAGGGCACTTCCAGCGCCGTGCCAGCGACTTGCAGCTCGTGCACGCTTTCCAATCCCACCCCTCTAAGGATTTTGCCGATTCCTTCTTCTTTGATGCTCTTTAGCTCAGCCTCGCTCTTGGCCAGTAGCATGCCTGCGAAACCGAGTGAGTTGACACTAATTCGTTCCTGTGTCTTCTCGATCGTGTATGCTTCATGGCGTCGGGGTATCATATGTATATGTTCCAAACTGAGGATGACGTTGTAGGACGGGGATCCTGTAGGATAGTTGGGATCATGGCGCACGGTTGATACGACAAGATCGAGAAGTGACAGGAAAGGAGGGAAAAGAGCTTGGCTCAGTTCGGCTGGTGTAGAATTGAACAAGAGTGGTGGAAGGCGGAAGACATGGTTTGCATAGGGTAGCGAGGAGATCGCGAAAGGTTTCCCTGCGCGTTCCTCCGTTAGTATCCGCATGTCAACACTCGTGCCTGATTTAGATTACCAGCTACTTCAAGAGTTGCTTTCCTTGCAAGTTTTTCGATGGGTGGGCCGTCACTCCCGACTTCGATGAACTGGATATGCTTATGTGGTTGGCTGGCACCGCTGTTCTTCCCGCCTAGACGCCGATCATTACCTGAGTCATAACAAGGGGGGAAATGCGTACAATTGTAGAAGGCGATATAATGTGTATTTGCCTGTCGTGCGGCGAGCAATAGCATATATATCTGCACCAGCTCCTGAGGCAAAAGCGGCGAGCTCTGCGACCTAAACTCTTAACGGGGTAGGATAGTCCCGGTAAATCGTCAAGGATATCCAGGGTACTCGGGTACATACCCTTCGTCACCAGCAAAAAATGGTGGGGAACCACGCAGAATTTGTTCAGCTGGAAAGCACGGGCATCGGAATCATGATCGACAACGAAGATGGTGATCTTCAAGTTTTACCCACCAGAACGACGTAGTCGGATTTAGTACCGTATTCCGTGTCTTCCAAAGACAAGTCTCCCACATATAATTGCGGGACATAAGGAGGATCAAAGGGGTCCTTTGGCGCGCTTGCTATGTTTTCCCGCTCCTCTTGGGGAATCAAGTCCGTCCGTTCCACCGGCTTTTTCTGTAGTGCAGTACACAGTCGCACTTGGAACTGATTCCGCAAATGCAAACCGTGTGGCGGGTATTCAAGTTGTGAACAGTGTGATGTGAGATCTGAGGCTTACCCCGACCCCAATCTCTTCGTCATGATCATCGTGGATTTCCGATGGGAAAAGTAACAACTCCCCCGACTGTTGTGCGGCCTTGAACTTGTCAGGGAGAGCTGATACGATGTCAAAGGGGTCCATGCTCTTGTCGTGATGGTTTCCGTTAAGCCACTTATAATTATCGTTTAGGTTAGTACTTTACATAATATTCATGGCCAACGCTGCAATGTCGATGAATGTTGATAACTGCTGGTCCCACAGGTCCACAATGTCTGGGGAATTGAACGACGATTATCTTTATTAATACGGTGTGTACTAGTGCTTGAATAACGCTATCTGATAGGGCTCCCGAAGACGGGAACTGGTCCATGATCATGCCAACGGCCTATATCTGCACTGCCAAGTGAGGTATTACACTGTATAGTTATCGTCCGAGGGTTGGAATTTCTTGTGGGAGTAAGAAGGTAGGCTGTGGATATGAGGAGCAAGTCCAACTCTCTCATCCAGCCGTCAGGCTGTTTGCGGCTCCGATGCGTTCGCCCAATGTCAAGGCTTTAACATAGCAGCCAGCGGCAATAAGTGACCATAGACATGCATTTGTGCCCTGAAAGTAGGTCACTTGTCAATGTCCCGTGTTATGACTCGCGAGGAAACCACTGGCCTGATAAAATAGCACCGAAAGGAAAGATTGGAAGGTGAGTAACACCAGCCTCAGCGGTATGCTACGCTGAAGCGCTGATCTCGTGAGGAGCGGCAAAGGGTACTCCAACGAAATAATTACGAAGCCAAAAAACATGGTGAGACTCTGGACAATGGGAGCTTTCACGATAACGGCGATGAAGAATTGAACCTTTGTGGAGGGTCTACGAACAACCCCTCTATCAGAGGCCTTGGTTTTTGGATAAAGCAGCAACGTACTGAATGCCACCAGGGTTGCGCAGAACGCCACCGACGAAGTCCCAGAAGAACTTTCGGAAGAACATACCCCAGAAACTCGCCCATATCGCATCTGCGGTTATTGTCAGATATGATCCCGTCGGTTACAATATCATGATAACACGTACAAGTGCTTGCAGTCAGTGAGATGTAACGACTTAATTCGTGCCAGATAAGCTTTCCCATTCTTCTAACTATTCCTGCAGAATGAAAGAGGGGACGAGGCAAAACGGGTTGGTCTCAAAGCGGGCTGTAATCGAATTATATATAAGTATGGGCGTGCAAAAATGAAACACAAGAGTCCGGCTCTGGGAACTAAAAAGGATGGATATGATTAATTGCCAGTAAAGCGATGTTCTTTATATAGAGAGCATGATGAGGTTAGGCAGGCACTGGATAGGCTTTAGACTAGATTGAACACAGCAACTAATTATTCGGGCCCACTACAAGACCAGGAAACAATGTCAATATTAATCTTTGTATTATGGTAAAATTTAAGATGTTTGGAAGGCAGGACCACGAGGTCCTATTAATCCGGGTCACCTATGTTGGTATGATATCCTATTTGACGCCATCATTATTATCATTATCATTTGTAGTCAGAATCCTATGAGGAAGGCCTCCTTCAGGTTGTCGATTGCGAGACGACTTCTACATTTGCCAACCGACTCTTCAGGCATATCTCTCGTGAGTTCGTCTTGGCTTGTCGCCTTTTAAAGCACTCATCGCGCCGAGAGAGGTTTTTCTTACAAAGAGAGACCCTTCCGACGTACGCACGTGCAATGGTCAATGCCAAGGTTGCCTATGATCATATGTTGCGTTGTTTGGGGGTGATGCCCGTCCTTGTACAGGTTGTACAGGTTCGAATAACTGCGTCATAAAGTCAACCGCAGCACGTTTCCTAGGTATTCTTGCAGTGCAGGGGACGACGTGAACAAATCAACTTTGGGACGTGCCTTGATGCAAGTGGTGAGCCCTTTTGTCTCGTCAGTGCATGACATTCCTCCATTCCTCATCTGGCTTATCTCATTATCGTAACGAGTGGTGGAGCTGCCGAGGACCGAGAGTCGGTCTAAGCGAGATACGCCCTTTATTCCTAGGTATTATGAACTATCCCTTGCACCGACTATCCCTTGCACCGAAGAAGCCAGCGGGAAATTTCACTAGACCCTGACGCTTAGTATCAGGTAGGATACTGCAATTGAAAGGTTTGATATTACAGGATTGGGATGGGGAGAAGCATAACTATCTTGGCCCTTACCTTTCACATGCCCTCAGGTACACCCGGATTCAGCCCTTCCTAATTACTTTGCAAAGTACATATCAGGTGAGACGGACCTTCTGGCGAGTATGACTACTCCTGTCACGCACTCCCAATACTTCCTGCGAAAGCATGTCTTTATCCGATCATTGATAGTGAAAATCGGGCGGAGCAGTTGGCATCACTTGACCTTCCCCCAGGATGTTGCCGCCTAGGAGGATTCCCGACAATAGAACGGTATTCAAACCCTCTGTATCCAGGTAGGTGTTCCAGAAAATCTGATACCTCTTCACGGTTCACAACAATTAGTGAGTCCTAACTCGACTGCGACATATACCCATCACGGCTCTATCATTTCGTAGAACCAAATCTGACATGTGCTCTAACAAGTGCAACTGTACTGCCTCATGAGTTTCAACTTTCCCCTTAATCTCGGCGACCACGCCCCTTGCTGAGGTTGGTTATTGTCTTCATCTTTTATCTGATCTTGCACAGTCGATGCCTGCACCTACAAATACAGAGATTGTAGGCATTTCACGGCACCTCGATGAGCCCATTCAGTCACCTAGGCCATAGTACACAGGGAGCTGATGGTGACAATCAGCCATAGGTCATGGGCTGCCTAACTGTGGGCTGAGGAGGTGGTGGTGCCATGGGTATCGGGTGGGCTGAGGGGAAGTATTTCCTGTGGCCTATGGGTGAGCCCAGGAATGGAGTTGTCCGTAGTGTATGGGCCAGCTAAGGGTCAAGTGATGGTGGGTGTAACAATATAGAATATGTAACACTGAAATGTAATGGGATGTAATGAGTGGGCCAACTGATTGAAACCCAGCTGTGTTGGGTGGGCTAAGGGAGTGGCACCAGGATGGGATGAATGGGCTGACTGAGGAAAATGTGTGTGAGACAGGTGGGCTGAGGGAGGGCAACTATGCCAAGTACTAAGGTTCAATTTTGATCTGATACAGAGATTTATGTATGTATACAAGGTTGAATGAAATCAGACAGACAAAAATGGTAGCATGAGTTATCCAACAGTATCTAGGAGTCATCATGACAAGTCAAGTGACTCACTGAAATGATAGTATACAGACCATTATAGTGATAACCCTCAGCAGGGGCATATTTTGAGACACATTTTGAACCACGAACCACCCACACAGGATTACTGGTTTGTTGTGATACCTGAATTGGAAGAATTGACATCTCAAAACAGTGGCAGTGACAATGACCCATCAATTGTGACAGTGGTGGCAGTGGCCTGTCAATGGTAGTGGTGATGGTGACAGTGGTGATGGCCCATTTACAGTGACAGTGATGGCAGTGATGATGGCAGTGATGATGGCAGTGGTGATGGTGGTGATGGCCCATCCATGGTGTTGGTGGTGGTTATGGTGGGTATGTGCTCTGCCAAGGCCTTTAATGCTGCCACCACTGCCTTCGGGCCGCCCTTTAACCCCCATTGACCCACCACACATGGTGGAGTCACCATATACACACCCACACACATTAGATCAATGTCAGATTTGCTCTAATGGGCCCATAGAGGCCATAGATGTGTATTTACATAGTGTGTGCCCTGCCAAGGCCTTCAATGCCACCACCACCGCTGTCGGGCCACCCCTTCAACCCCAATGGCCCACTATACATGGTGTAGTTACCATATATACAGTCAGAAACATCAGGTCAATGTCAGATTTGATCAAATGGGCCCATAGAGGGCATACCAGTGTATTTAGAATGTATCTGACCTGCTGACTGCTCCACTGCCGCTGCCATGGCCCAAAAGTATACAATCATAGGCAAGTTGACATGATGATATGACACCCTTTGGAAAATGGTTTATCCCCAGAACACAGAGCTACAAAAGACATATGGTA
>KN825596.1:0-13617 GCA_000827395.1 Paxillus rubicundulus Ve08.2h10 | reverse complement strand
ATATACTTAGTTTTCACTTTGGATTCCTCAGTCGTTCTTTGCCCCTCTTTGGCAGCGGCTGAGTCTGGGCAATCACTGCCCTATTATAGTTTTTGTCAGCAAACACCATGCTGGAGGAATCCTGACTCCAAAAGTCCTTCTGGGCAAATGCCATGGCCACAGCCACCTACATCACCACACAAAGTCCAATGCCCACACTCTGCAGAGAACACCCCTATCAAACAATATTCCACCAATGCATTGATCCCACCATTTTCTGCCCCTTCAGCTGCCCTGCCTATGCTCACATACCAAAGGAACAACATGGAGGAAAATTCCACTCACATGGATGGAAATGTATTATGATTGGCTACATCTATGGCCAACAAGCCTACAAACTCCTGGACATTGAATGTCAGACAGTCATCTCCAGTCAGCACATCAATTTTGACAAGACTGGAACCATCTCCACATGCAACCTTGCCCCATGGAATGTCCCCAGTGTTGAGGGACAGTGGGAGGGACTACTTCCAAGGCAATGTGAGGTGTAGCATGAGGAAGAGGAGAACATGGAGTTCAGAACTCTGGACCTGTGCAGAACAGTGGGAGTTGATAATCCACCTCCAGACACCCCAGAGGCACAACAACCACCAAGTCCTACCATTGATGACCTCACACACTGCTTTGAGCAACTCCACATAGATCTGCTGCCAGCTCCTGCTCCTCCTCCTGTCCACCCCTGACCTCCATCTCCAGAAAGACCTGTGCCAGCCCAGATCATAGCCAGAGTTTGGAGAAGCAACTGGCAATGCCAACAAGCTAACCAGAATCAGGACTACCAATGGCTGTGAATGAGGATGCAGCACAAAAGGCTCAATGCTATAGCAGACAACAACTGGAACCTGCAGTGGAAACACCAGAAATTCTGGACCTTCCAGAATTCCCAGAATCCCTTCAGGATTTCATCTTTGCAGGTGCAGCCAACTCCAAGTCCAATCTGCCCCTTCCAGGGACAATCCAGGAAGCCTATGACAAGATACAATGAACTCTGGAACTGGAACATCAGTGTTTGTACCTCTGCTCTGCCGCCAGGCAGGACTGCTTGGAGTTTCAGCAGTTGCTCAGAATCCCTCTGGAACTTGCATAGACTTTCATCACATCTCATCATTACTTTCTTGTCATCACTCCCAAGCCTCTAGGGATGCTCTGTCACTTTCTTACACCACTTAATTCTGTCTCCCCCTTGTTCCTGTTCCTATTTCCTTAATTATCATTAGTGAGCATTTCTCTACCCACTCCACTACATACTTATACTTAGTTTTCACTTCAAATTCCTCAGTTGTTCTTTGCCCCTCTTTGGCAGTGGCTGAGTCTGGGAAATCACTGCCATATTATAGTTTTTATCTGCCTACACATGGCCTGATGCAGAACACTGGAAGTCTGCAGTGGAGGAAGAGCTCCTAAACCTCAATTCAAATCATGTGTATAAAACTGTCCCCATTCCAGAAGGTGTCACTCCAATAACCTCCAAGCCCATCTTCTGCATCAAGTGTGACCACACCAGAAATGTTGAGCACTACAAAGTCCACATCATTGCACAGGGCTTCACTCAGAAGGAAGAGGTTGACTACCAGGAAGTATTTGCCCCTGTAGCAAACCTGGACTCCATCCAGACCCTTGTTGCCCTCACCACAAAACATGACTTGGAGCTCGACCAAATGGATGTCTCCACAGCTTACCTGAATGGAGAATTGGAGGAGGATCTCTACCTACTTCCTCTGGATGGAGTCCCTATCCAACCTGGGTATTGCTGGAAACTCTGGTGCTCTCTCTACAGACTTAAGCAAGCCAGGCAGACTTGGAACAAGACCCTAGAAGGGAGCTCAGAGAACTCAGAATTGCCTCTATGTCTTCTGGAAGGATGGGCAAGTTTGTTTCCTGGTTGTTTATGTGGACGACCTACTCCTAGCAGCTTCTTCCAGACAGTTCATGAACTCCATCAAAGCCAAACTCTCAGCAGCCTTCAAAATGTACAACCTCAGAGAAGCCAAATACATCCTCAGTATTGAAATCAACTGGGACTGGAAACTCCAGACAATTTCCTTGTCACAGTGCCAGTACTCACAGACCATCCTAGATTGTGTCAGAATGACCACATGCAAACCTATCTGGACTCTGATGGCACACAATTCCCAGCTCTCCACCACAGACCTGGAGATGGTTATTGGAGGTTGGAAAGTCTCCTATCTCACAGTCATTGGCCCCTTGATGTATCTCATGCTCGGAACACACCAGGACATCACATATGCAGTCAGAACCCTCAGCCAGTTCAGTGCCACACCAAGACAAATGCACTGGGAAGTGGCAAAACACATCTTCCAGTACATTCAAGCCACCAAGGACATGGAACTCCAGTTTGATGGCTCCAAGGCATCTATGGACATGGACTTTTAGGGGTACTCTGATGCAGGTTTGTCTCAGGATCTGGACAACTCCCACTCCACCTCCAGATTCCTCTTCCTCAGTAATCACAGAGCCATCTCCTGGTCCAGCAAACAGCAGAGCATGGTTGCACTCTCCACCATGGAGTTGGAGTACATCAGACTTAGTCTTGCCAGACAACATCTTGCATGGCTTTGGAGCTTCTTTGAAGAAATCAGACATCCACAAAAGGGACCAACTGTCCTCCACTGTGACAAACAGGCTGCTATCATCCATCATATTATTATTATCATCACTCCTGAGCCTCCAGGGATGCTCTGTCATTTCTTTACATTGCTTAATTCCATCTCCTCCTTGTTCCTGTTCCTATTCCCTGATTATTATTAGTGAGCGCTTCTCTGCCCACTCTGCCACATATATATACTTGGTCTTCACTTCAGATTCCTCAGTTGTTCTTTGCCCCTCTTTGGCAGCAGCTGAGTCTGGGCAATCACTGCCCTCTTATAGTGTTTGTCATGGTTAAGTCCCATTAAGTCTCCCGTGTCACTGTTGCATCCATCAGTGCTAGCATTCATTCCCTTGCCCATTGAAATACAAAGTCAAGCTGTCTACATCCTCAATTATACTCTCTCCCTGTGGCTCTCATGGTATCAAGGTCCAGAAATCAATAATCAAGAAGCCTTCCAGTCTTGAAACTGTGGATTCCAATGGGGAGATGGACTGTGAACCAGCTGACAAACATTGTGGTTGTCATGGACATATCCAACAAGTTTTACAGCTTCTTTGTTTGGGCTGAATATCACTACTCAACTTCATTCTATCTGTTCTGGACCCTTCTGATCCTGGTTTTGCAGTCTATTGCATAGACCTTTTCTCTGATCCATCTGGGAAGTTTACAAAATTGCTAGATCTCATGCTCGAGAATGACTGTGGCTGTATGCATCTACTGTGCTGGATTGAACCCCATGCAGTTGAACAGGTCTGTGAGAAGATCACCAGTGAAATGGATGAAGTGAAGAGGGCCCTGGCAGGAGATATCAAATCAATCACTCCAGAAAGCCTTCTAATGTGGGATGTCAATCCATCCATCAGATCTGTCATCAATCAAAATGCCCCAATCACAGGTCAAATCTTGGGAGCACTTTATCAAGTTCCTCAGGGTAAGGCCTGAAACTACTCCTCCCTAGTCACTGGTTTTTACTTCAATGAGACATAGTTGTTCTTTGCAGTGAAGGGTATCTGTGCCTCCTGGGATTGCTTGGGAGACATTTCTGCTACTGTCAATCTCTTGCAGAATGTGTGCAAACAAGTTGGTCACTAATAGCATACTTTTGACACTCCAACACCTGTTGATGTAGTTGTTCTCATGCACAGATAGCAGCTTTGACAAACCAAAGTCTCACTTGACTTGTCTGGAGGTGTTTGAGTGGCAATATAGTGATGGATATTGATCCTGGTCAGAGTAGCATTAGAATTAACAAGCATAGCATCTTCCTGGCACAAGTACCTGCAATAATAACACTATCACATTGCTGTAACATGGCAAGGGAAGCTTGGAGCTGGAAGACATGTGGAATGATGGTTCCTTGAGTAAGGATCCAGATGATTACACATGCTCAGACTGTGTTGACCTTTTTGTTGTCAGTCAGTGTCACTAGATATTCAATGGGAAGTTGATCTTGAATCAGATTACTACCAATCTGATGAAGAAGGTCTGGTGGAGCACATTGAATGTGATTAACCATGGCAATGAACAAATCCATCATCAGCACCAGGACTGTGTGCTGTATGTTTGAACACTAAACACATAAGGTAGGCCTCATGCAGGTTCATCCAATGTCACATGATGTGACAACAATGTGACAGGCCCACCAACAAGTTGTCAGCCATGATGCCAATTGGTTTCAAATCCTATGATGGCATCCATCTGAATGTTGAACCTTCATCTCAAGACCACTGATATTGGTGTGTTGTCAAGGAACTACACACTCCTCTGTAGCAAAAAAAAGGCTAAACTAATAACTATCATGTAGGGAAATTTAAAGGTACTATGTAGAAACTAATACAGTTGAAAAGGTCATAATGCATAGCGTAATAGTGCATAAATTCAATAATGCATAGAAATTTGCATGGTACAGTGTTGGGCGCACTGAGAATGCAAGATTATTGCATAATGCATAATGCATAGGGTTGTCGTCACTATTATTATGCATTATCAGATGGCTACAATAGTGGATGGGAACAAAGTAGATGCGGCTCAGTTATTGTTTGACACAATATTATATGATGTTATCATTACATAGCACTACCTAGTTTCAACACCCTTCTTCATCATACCTGAAAGCCTAAAACGTAAACCACGAGATGTGCCTGCTGTCAAGGGCACAAAGCCAGCAAAACAACAGAAAACTAAAGATACACCTCGTACCTCAGGTCAAATGCCTACAACTTGGCAAAATCTTACACTTGCCGATTGGATGCACATCTATAGCTTTGTGGATGCTCATCCTAGTGTAACCCAAACCCAGATTGTTCAGCACTTCAATTCACTCAAAACCAATGCACTTCTCTTTGACCAGTCAACTCTGTCTCGCAAATTATGGGAATGTCCCAAGATGGAAGCTCACATTGATGACAACCCCACTGCACTCTCATCCAAGAGGCCACGTGTTGTGACTTCACCAGCAGTCGAGCTTGCACTCATTCATTGGGTACAGCACATGGAAGCAAAAGGTGAGACTGCGACAGGTCCAATGTTGCGGGAGAAGCGCAGGAGGTTTGAGGGAGAGTTGCAAGTGCCAGAAAAGGAAAGACTCCTCAGTGAGGGGTGGCTGCAATCATTTTGCAAAACCTACAAGATTTGTGAACACCGGCAGCACGGAGAAGCAGGTTCAGTGGACACAGAAGCTGCTCAAGTGGAACGAGAACACTGTCAGAAGATTCTTGCTCGGTACTCCTTGAGAGATCGCTGGAATTTCAATGAAACAGCCCTGTTCCCTTAGTAAGTTGACGAGATATTGCACAAATATTTATTTATCTAATTATTTTTAGTGCACCACCAGATCATGGTCTTGCAACAAAGCAAATGAGCAGGAAGAAAAAGGAGAAGTTTCGCATCACCATTGGAGTTGCATGCAATGCTGACAGAAGTGAGAAACTCAAACCATTCTTCATTGGCAAAGCCAAGAAGCCTCGATGTTTCAGGAAGCAAGGTCCAGAGCAACATGGGTTTGCTATCGCCATAATAAGAAGGCGTGGATGATGGGAGATCTCTTTGCAGAGTGAGTTATGGCATACAATTTATTATCATTTTCATGGCTTACGTGCCTGTAGGTGGCTGAAGAGATTTGATCTCCATATGAAGCAACAAAAATGGCACATATGCCTCCTTGTTGATAACTTCAGCGGTCATACTGTGTCATACCAGCCAACAAATATCCACCTCGAGTTTTTCAAGCCTAATATAACTTCATTTGTACAGCCATGTGATGCAGGAATCATTCGCTGCTTCAAGGCATTGTACCGCCGCAGCTTTTGTGCATGTGCACTTGACCTTGATGAAGCAGGCGAGTGGGAAATCTACAAAATTAATCTGCTTGAGGGAATGACCATGGCAAAGAAAGCATGGGACCAGGTCACTCCAGAAACGATCCAACATTGTTGGAATCACATGCAAGTGCAGCCGTAAGTTGACTTGTATTGTTGCATCAAATCTACGCTAAATTTTACCTAGGAATGCTTCTGTCATATCATCCCTGCTTCCCTATCCCCACATGCTGATCTGCTTGCCTGGAAGATCATTCATGACTTTGCTACATCTGGCACAATGACCTTACCTGAGGCTGAGGCTGCCTTGCAAGCACACCTTGGGAGTTGGTTCGAGGATCCCGACTGGAGACCGGCACTCAAAGCCATAATGGATGTGGAAGGAGTCATTGAGGATGCACTTGAGGCTGTGGATCAACTCTCAAAAGTGGCATCAAGATTTGCATCAAACCTTCAAAAACTGCACTGCCGCAGAAACCCAAGCAAGTGGTATTGCTCAAGGCTGAGATGGAAGAGTCAGTTCGTACTTTGAAGTCACACAATCACATCTTTGGAACTCCTCTTACGGTTGACAAAATCCTGGACCCAGTGGAAGAGAGGGATGTTGGAGATTTGGAGTCACTGGCAGATGGGAGCATCGAGGGAATTGCTGACAAGGTACGGTGGGAAATGGCCATTGCGAATGGGGAAATCACTGAGATTGAAGACGACGACGACGTTGACGATGATGAAGCGGAGTCGTTCTCACACGCTGATTTAATCAGCCTATGCCAACAGCTTGAGGCTGGGTGCATGCAGTATGGAGATCCCACATCCTCTTTCAATCTATCATGGCTATTATCAAAATATTGTGCTGGTTTACACCAAGAAGAACTACTTAATGCTACTCAGACCTTGTTAGATAGTTATTTTGTACCACACTCGTGATCCTAGCTTGTACCGTACTAGTCCGCTCTAATGTCACTCTGTATAGGGAGATCAAATTATGTCACATATCGTGACATATTTGGTGTTGCATATACCTGATAATGCATAAGATTTTGATGGCCCCACTGTTATGCATTATGACCTTTTCAACTGTATGATTAAAAATCAAGATAAGAATAAGTATCATTGTAGTGGGAACTCAAAGAGAGGGGATCAGGCTGACACAAACTCAGCTGCTGTCACAGTGGTGTGTTGCCTTCACTTGAGCTTTGTTGGACTCCCAGAGGATGCTTGGCAGTAGTACATGGTGTCCATGATAATTCTTTGCTGCCCATGCAGCTTGTTTGCTGTCAAGACCCTTCTGGTATACATCAATAAACTGGCAGGACCTTGTAGCATACCTAAGTGACCATCAGTAATACAGCAACAGTTTAAAAATGAGTATGAATTAACTCACTTTTGCATAAGCTCTAGTGGCACTGAGCTGAGTGCTTCAAGTACATTTTTCTTGAGGTCAGCTTCCTTTGTGGATGCAGGTAGGTAAAAATAAGACTTGAACTGCCTTGGCATGACAAACTGTTTCAAGGACTGATTCCACTTGCACAAAACCAGGCTGATTGAAAAGGAAGTGATGACAGCAACATGAAGTTGCCCCAGGAGCACAGTTAAACCCCTCACACTCATACCTCAACTTTGCTTCCTTGTCAAACCCTCCTTCATGCAAGATTTCAGCCATTCCCTTAAACCAGCCAGCTTTCTTGTACCCCTCAGGGAAATAAAGAGGCTGTGGTGTCCCATTGGCAAACCAAGCAGGTGACATGGGAATCTTCATCTTCAGGGGTTTCCCATTGGTGCCATGCATAACCCCTCCCTTGCTGTCCTTGACAGACACAGTGATGGCCTGTGCGAGTCCTGTCCCTTTATTTTGGATGAGAGGTCAGAATATCAGTCTTAAGTTCAACTCAAGACTGAAGAGGATGGATCAGAGGGAAGTCAAAGACTTCCGCAGAAGGTAGGGATTGATATGGTTTATAGTGTGACAGCAGAGGCTGACCATGTATTGGGACACCATAACTAATAGCAATGGGTTGCCAACAAACTTGCCTGCCTGGACTTGGTGCTCAGTCCAGGGCTAAGTCCCCACCCCATAGTCTTGTCCAAACTTGTGGCTAATAGCAGCACACATCTTCTGTGCTGTCCCATAGGTTACACAAGGGACATTGGGAGGTGATCAATGATGTAATCATAGCTCACTTGGCCATTATCCATAGTGCAATCCATGTTGGAAAGTTGGCAGGGATGTTCAGGAACAAGTTGTCAATGTCAGAAGCATTCTTGACCTTCCCAACTGAAGCAGTGAAGTCCTTGAACTGCAACCAGTATCTGTGAAAGACAAGGTCAGTGTTGAAGTATTTGTATCAAACTGCCATACTCTTGCCTCTTGTAGTCCAACTGTTGTGTTCCTGATGACACCTGCAGAGGTTGTCTTCAGGTTGATGGTAAGGTTGTCTGTTTCAGTGGCCATTTTCTGGTACTTTGATGGGCCATCACCCTGCCCCTGTGTTGTGGAGTTGTCATCCATGCTGTCAATAGAAATCCCATTCTCTAGAGACTCAATCTCTTCAGCCTGGTCCTCAGCTGCAGCATCAAGGCCAATATTGTGAGATTCACTAAGCAAAGTGAGTGCCCTTGTGAGGGCCACACCAGTAGCAAATTGGGACATGCCAGCAGGTATCACAGTGTGGTTTGGTTATGAGGAAAAGCTACAGATGAATGTACTGTGTGATGAAGTGAGGATATTCAAGTTGAATTTATGTGACAGCAGGCATGTCCAAATGACCATGATATTTATTTGAATTTGGCCCCCTAAAAACAGGAGATGGCCAACTTGACACACATCCACATGGATAAGGAAGCACTGTCCTTACCTGAACTGGGCCAAATATATGTCAAAGGGAACAAATTGAAGTGACTGACCTTCACTGGGTCAGTTCAAGCTGCTCTTTTGTTTGGCTTCAAGGGGGACTAATAGACCTAAAGGACAACAAAGACAACAAAGGCAGAAATCCAGGAGCAGCTTTGCTTAACACCTCTCAAAGGAAACAAAAACTCTTTGTTGGAGACCTTGTAATATTTTTCCAAAGATGAGGGCACTTGATCATCATGGGTGACATTCATAGTTGGGCTAAAGTAGAGCACTCACCCATTCACCTCTCTGGCAAGGACAGCACCTTTCAGCGGCTGAAGGAGAGGGAGCACAGCATTCATAATAATTGATCCTCGCTGTCTATGCAGCAGATTGCAGATCAGTTTGGCAAGCCCAAGAAGCAATTGAATGCTTACAAGAGCAAAAAGAGCATCGACAGGGTCCAGCGTGGGTTGAATGATGATGATAGGACTACAAACACACAATGAGTGAGCTGAGTCCCACTGATCACAAATAATAATGAAGCTCACATACCTGCAATATCACGCTGTGGACTCATCAGAGACAGCATCCCTTTACATTGACGCTTGATGATTCTCTTGCCATGCAATGCAGAGTTATGATTGGTAGACACACTGACGAAAAAGGCAGGTCCCTGAGCTATACTAAAAGAATCTGCTCGATGAGCGCGTAGGTTTGTCGATGGAGGCCAAGGCAATCCCGTCAGCGTGTGGTATTGATCCAGACCTTCGGGAAGCGCCGATACCTTCTAAACGTAGACGCACCAGACCAGATGCCTCTCATGCCAGTGGCACTGGCAGTCTCCAACCCTGCAGAGAAAGCCAGGACCAGGAGACAAGTCCAATGCCGAGGCAGAAACACCAGGTGCGTGATTGTGCCGATCAAGTTCAAACAGTATCTGTGACGGGGCGTGTGATTGCAGGATGCACTTACTACAGTGCAGATTTGACGACTCAAACACAACATTTTATCTGTGAGAGACGACATTTTTGAGCATATAGACTCTGTCGAAAATTCACTTGCCAACACGATTGACGAGTTTGTCTCATCAATGAACTTGAACCTGCGTCATGAAGCTCCGGCTCTTGAATTTCACCCCCGTCCACTCCGAGGGACGAGTGGTCCCACGCCTGGAACAGCCTTTGCGAGTGCAACGCCATCCACCCCGGTGCTATCACCTATGCTTTCCAGGCCTTATCCGACAAGTTCTCAGCTGCCCATTCCCAGGCAGTCGATCCCCGAGGAACACCTTGGAATAGCCTACCTCAGCAACACTGAACTCACATATGACAGACGGCACGTACCTAATCCACCTGCCATTCATTTTTCACAAGATATCGACCGACCGTGCCGTGAGTGGGAGAGCTTGACACTCCTCACGGTCAACGGGCACGGCATCCCCCATCAAGCACTGGGGCCAGTTTTACAAGAAGACGAAAGGCACAAAGGGCTCCGCGTGGCAGGCAATCACAGTGGAAGGGGGTAATTGGAAGGTTGGCCAGTCCTTCCTTATTTACTTTCATATCCACAACTCATGTTCAACCGCTTGGACAACTCCAGTTCATCGCTGAGGGACAGCGAAGGTACCCGAACACAGAGGCGTTCTGGAGAACATTCAACTCCGAAGGAGGTCAGCGCCTCACCTACCAACAAATTCTGGACCGCCTCTCAGACCACAGGGTCGCATTGGCTGTGCAAGATGCAGCCAATGCACACTCATTTTTCTTCAAATGATCCCGACGATCCTCCTGCACAAGGCGCGTTCCGGTATGTCAAGGGCGGGAAATCATATATTCTCACAAAGGACAACGCGATCGCGAGAGCATGGTGCCGGTTACTTGCCACGCAACCACACATCGCAGTTGGGTGGACAGCTTTCTGTCATGGTGCTGGCCCTTCAACTTCCTCATAAACAACCCCGAGCCAAGTTCCGTGTCGGCGAATCCCAGAATCGACTCCTTACATACATCCTGGACTGCATCATGCACGTTGGACTACTTCCACGAAGAATTACTCACTACACTCATCTGGTCACGCACGGTACTGTACCTCACATTCACATCGCAGCATAGAAACTGTACAACTTTTCATAGCTGCCTCCTTGACCTAATGATTATTGTCCCTACATTTATATGCTCTGGTGATCTGACCTGGCACTGCCGCTGTTTGAGCGTTGACGAGATACCATCGAACGCAAATCCCCATCACCCTCAGCCCTCTGGGTCGTTCCTTCAATCCGACCAACAAACATGAACACCTCTTCCCGTGTTCACATTCACATTCGTCCTCTCAGGATGCAAATCGTACGGTCATGACTGCTTGAAAGTAAGTTGGTTATCTGCCGCTTGCAAGGTTGCTCACAACGCTATATTTCCAGCCAGCAGGCCAACACACTATGTCGTGATTAGGGACGAAACAGGATGCAGTTTCATAAAATTGGCAAATGCTGATAACGACTAGTACCAAGAAGCTACCAACCGCTTCTGCTTGCTTTGCAAGAGCCACAAGCTCGTCGCCAACGTTGACTACAAAGAGGGAAATCACTTGCGCTTGCGACCGATCATGATCCGACCACAGTGCAGGACCCGTTCGTCTGTATCTACACAGACTCGCTCTGTGAACATCTCGCCTCAATTCAATGGCTGCGAGCGGAGTCGTTTCCTCGACCAAAACGCCCATGCCAGGCGGGTCGAGGTGCAGGCTATGTCAGACCACGCCTTCAAGGCACGGCATCTGACGCACCCATTCTCGGGTACTCCGCCAATCCATCAGTTGCCAGTGACCCAAGTGACCCCAATGCTCCTCCTATTCCCGACCCACCATTGAGAAGGCCAGGGGTAATGGATTCGTGACCATGGATGCACTGGCAATGAGGTCAGCTAACGCTTAGAAGGGGCTTAAAGGGAAAGGCTTGCAGCTTGTTTCGCCCTTTGTCATTCCTACGCTAGGGCAACACAATCGGTTTCCAAAGTTTCCCATGCCTGCGCCCGTAGCGCGTAATCTATGCCTTATATTTCAAATTTTCTCACCCTGAAACTGTGAAACAATAAAATTTGATATTGTAAATGCCCTAAATGTTGAAATCCCTGGTGTGTGAACGAAACTGGTACATAGGGGGCAGCAATTAATGGCCACAAGCGTGGGCAATGGTAATTAGGTTCTTGATGCGGGGCCATATCAAAAACATGCTGTAAGGTGGACACAGATCTGCTGATACGCTCCGTCGGATGGCCAGTTGGGTATACGTTGTGGTTGCCGGCAGGGCCATCGAACGCTGTGTCTCGCTGTCGATGCAATGGAAAAGTGACGAAGAATTACACCAAAGTCATTGTTACAGATCGCATGTTGCCTTCCGCGTCGATCTCCACGATGGGCGCTCGCCCTCTTCGAACACATTGTGAGATTTCTCACCTGAGTAAATGGAACCATCGAGTGTGTGCTTACCATCAAAAAACATGTCGCGTGACCCCAAAAACATGAAAATGTGAACACCTACCCATATGCGAAACCTTGTCTGCGCAGCCAAAGTTTCGAGTTCAATGGGGTCGAATATGATTAGGAGACCTGGCGCTAGCGGTTGGCAGGTTAGCCACTAAAGCAAAGCAACAAGTATTCTGGACACACTCAATGATTAAGATCCATTGCCACGAGAACAAGGAAAAGACTCGTCTCACGACCAAATTCGAGATAAAGGTCCTTCCTCTCCCCATTAGGGCGTTATGAAATGCATTCCTTACTGCTAGTAGCGCTCACCGCTCAAGCTTATCTGCAGTTCAAAACCTATTTCCAGGCTCTATTTTGGTATAGCTCAGGGACCTGCCCTTTTCGTCAGTGTGTCTACCAATCACGACTCTGCATTGCACGGCGAAAGAGTCGTCAAGCGTTAACGTAAAGGGACGCTGTCTAGCTCAGGTTGCCATTTCAAGGTTTGCAATTTCAGGATTTACCACTTTTTACCCCACAATTATTTTACATAATTTGGTTACCAAATCCCACGCTTTCGTCACGCCCCAGCTGAGCCTCTTTACTGGTACGGTTTATCACCGTCTACCTGTACGGCGACGGTTATTCACTCGAGTTAGCGTCGATTTACATGGCTAAATATGAACTGACGGCCAGCGCGGGTGAATTTGACCTTATTGAAACGCTACTCCCAGTCCAGTTTGAACCCCAGTTGAGCTCGGCGCATCTGTAGAACGGTCAATACGGCCTATCGTATATTTGAAGTGAAATGTCGTCAATCTCGTAGCTCAAAACGTCTACAGCGACGTTTTGAGGGAGAGGCGGGTCAGCGTGAATCCCTACGTTGGTCCCCAGCTGTGAAGGGAGAGCGGCGGGTATGTGGCGCATGTCGCCCCGTGTTGTGGCCATCGTGCATTGTGTCGTGCGTTGTGTCCGAGTGTAAGTAGATCGATGGAATATATAAAAAAGAAACTTATATTATCATACCCTCTCAACGCGGTGATCCGCGTCGCAACTGTTGTGTCTAAGTTGTTGAAGTATGCTAGAAAAAATAGAAAAAAAAAGTTCGTCGACGTCGTGGTATCGTGAAATGGCAACCTGATCCTTCTCGCCCACCGTATACAGATCACGTTCGGCAAGCAAAAGCATCCTGTTCGTGATGAAGTCCAGTTCGTACCTAAATAGGTGAGATGAGTCTGAGCTAGTTCATTTGAAAAGGACTCATTCATATGGCAAGAACACGTCACGTGACAGTCTGAGGCTCGTTCAGCGAGTGAACCAGATCATATGAACAAGTACCCCATGGGTATCCT
>KN825595.1:2821-16079 GCA_000827395.1 Paxillus rubicundulus Ve08.2h10 | reverse complement strand
TCACTGTCACTGATTTCGTGGTCACGTCTAATCAGTGTCATGACTATGTCACTGATTTTCAAGTGCCTTTTCTCACTGGCATTGATTTTTAATGGCTGCTATTAAAAATCAGTGACACCCTAAAAAATGTTCTACGGGGCCCTACTGAGGTCCTGTCACACAGTATACTCTCAGAAAAGAGTATGTGCTTCGATAATCCCCACCACACTCAGGTTGAAGTTGGATTTCGGACTTGGCCTATAAAAACAAAATCCATTCACGTGACTGACATGCGAGCCAAACAATCTAATCAGCGTGTCGTATTTCAAAGTCCGACACTTCATCTCTTATCCTTGTACCACCACCATGTCCTTCATTCATTGTCGCTAGCTGCCTATGCCTCTCGCGTCATTTATTTTCATTTGAAATGGACCGTTATATGCCAGTAGGGGTCTTTGTTTCATCATCTGCTTACCATCTAGAGGGTGATTTTGACGGAGCTGAGATACACTATGTGAGTTGCTTATGTAATCGCACTTTTCGATCTCAGTGGCCTCACCACTTGTTACCATATGTCTTCCTATGCCACAGACATGACGACCCAGGTTGCTCGACAGTATAATCTCCATAACGTGGATTACCTCCATATCAACTCAAAGTGGCACTTAGTGTTCACCGCGGAATAGGTATGACATTGCCACCCGCGACGAATACAAGCGCGCCAGTGGGGACGGATCGAATGAATAAACCGTCAGTCTCTCTCCTCCTGCCCTTCCTCACTCATGGGTCCTGAACCCCTCAGCATATAGTCTGCATCACCGACGTCATCGCCGACCCCCGAGTGCATACGCCACCGCCATGAGACTCCATCGGCCTTTCATGCCCCATCCTCTGTCACGAGCTCGCTATTCCCACCATGCGAAAACAGCTCGATGGATTCGAACCATGCTCGAAGAGGATGACCAACGCCTCGATGCCAAGGCACCCCTCCACGGAGACTCGTTCGTGGTATCACAGGTCCACCAGTGCTCTGCGTTGACCCGTCGTGTTGGTGTCAACTTTCCGCCGCAAGCTGTGGTCGCCGTGGTTGTGTACCTGTTTACTATTACTCTACACATTATATCCTGTACTATTTACCATCTAATTCACACATTTACACCATTGAGAGCCGTAGACAGCAGCAGGATAACCAGCACCAGCTTCTAGCGCAGGGGAAATGGGCAGCGTAAATCAGCGTTAAGAGCGCTGATAGTCAACGGCAAGGGCACCAATATCCAGCATCATTGACACTGATTTCTAGTAGCGAAAATGGACAATCAGTGTCGCCCAAAGACACTGATTTTGAGTGCCGTGTCACTGATTTCCAGTGCAGTCGACACTGAATTCTGGTGCTTCTGCCATTCATTATAAATGCCTTTACTTCCCTCAGTGCTGAGAGCAGTGGTATGTATTTGCTATTCCATTCTCCCTCCTCCACAACATTTCCCTTCATAAAGTAGCAATGGTAGTAGTATGGGATCCCTTGTATAGTACTTAGCAGCACTTACTTCAAGCTTACGACCCTTGCTAGTACCGCAGCTGACAGCTGCCAACTGACGAGAATACTACTTCAGCCTGAATAAGGAATTTCTTAATTTTCTGATGCGGCACTGGCTCATGGCATTCGATAGAAACAACGTCCATGGACAAAATAAAAACCAAACTTCCATCATAACGCCTCAACAATAAATAAATGGAACAACAGGAAAATTCCGATCATCACTTGATAGCAGTAATGGTAATCATGACATGAGGACTTCAGGCGTGACTCAGATAACGGCCCGGAACGTTTCTCTGCGGAACGAGAGCTGCGTGGGTCTTCATACGACGCATAAGTATTTCTGGAGACTCACCTCAAAGCTTTCCTCGCCAATCTTCGTTGTCTCCATGCTAGCATTGGCCTTTCGTCGAGTTGTGAGATATCAGGGTGGCAACAAGATATAAATATAAATAATACGTACAACGGGCATTTCTAACCCACTTGGTGATTTGAACCTGGGATATGAAGATGCACTCGGGAGCTGGTGAGGCTCGCCAATGTCAGTACGCCTGAGGTACCGACGGACGTTGAGGCTGGCGAGAAGAGTATTGCAGTAGAGCGTGCATAATGGGAAATAAAACCCGCTATACACCAAATCTTGCGGGAGCGTTATCAACTGGATCATCATCATCATCATCATCATCATATCTGTGCGAAGCTGTGTTAAGAAGGATACGAAGATACTTACCAGTATAACGGAGAGGAACCCAAAGAGAGCCGTCCACAGACTAGTGTTAATAGAGATAACGATCAGCCGGAGGAGTGTGCGGTCGGTCCTAAGAAGAAGCTCAACACGTATTAAGATACCAGCGTAAGAGTACACACTTGCCGCTGAAACCAGTACGTCCCATAGCAAGGAGCGTGCACATGGCGATTGCAATGGTAACGTCAACAGCAGCTGCAGTTCCATTGGACGCGTTGGCGATTTTCTGAAGGTGATTTCTGAGTGCGATGAGAAACCAAGGACAGACATATCCTGTACCGTAAGGAGAGGTCCTGATATAGCTTCTATAGTTGGGGTAATCAAGCCTTTTACCATGTAATCTGATGGTATCAAGGATCAGAGAAATTCTGAATGTATCGTCATGCTCACTAACAGATACTCAGAACTGTAATACAAGAATTAGTCAAATATCCGACGTCAAGAAAGGTGGTGCAATGGCATACCCGGCTGGGCAGTGACAAAGGGCATCAAGATGAGCGGAACGATCCACTTGGGAGGGCCCGAGCTCACTAAAATAAAGATATGTGTCAGGTACAAAAAATAATTGACTGTGCGTACACCACCATATCCTCCATACGAAGAAGGACTGGACAACGAAAGAAACCAAGGACTATAATTCAAGTTCATTTGATAAGAATGTTCCGCTGGTTCGTGGAACAATACACTCACTGTAACCACTGTGGCCAACATCAAGGGACTAAGACAACATATCAGCGCTTTCCAGACGAATAAACTTGAAATCATTGGTACGTACACGCGAATCGCCACTAGGTTGGCAAAATCCCCATAGTACTGAACAAGATATGACCACACTGCGAAATTCCAGGTGAGATTTCACTTCAACTCTATCTATACGGACTTACGGCCGGCGCAAGCCAGAAAGATGTGTAACGTGTCTAGTAACAGCACGGCGACAACCTACCAGCTGTGTGGTCAACTATCATTAAGCAATTTCAAAGATCGACGAGGCGAACCAGTAATTTCAGCGAGGTCCGGTCCTGTGGGTAACTGTTTCAAAAGTCAGACAATCCAAGCAGTTCAAGTCGTTAACCCATAATCCGAGCCACACGAGGAGTACATACTGCACATAATAGATGAAGCTAAACATACAGTGGTTAGCGAAAGGGATCAGCTAGACTCGTGCAGGGAGCGGTACATACGTCTGCAGTATGCTGACACCGTAAAGTATCAATGAAGCAAATGTCCCCGCAAGCAGCGACCCCCAGCTGAGGCTCAGGTCGAGACTAACGATCGGAACGCTGGACATCTTAGGCTTGACGGGGGGAAGAAAATGAAGAAGGTAGTCAAGTGGAAGGAGGTCCTGTGCTGATTTCCTTTTTGCATCTCTTCAAATTCAGTTCCTACTTATGCATCAAATTGATTTCAAGGCTCAGCGCTCAGCGCTCATCGACATCGATCATCATGCATCTGCAAACAATATCAGAATCACTGCATCAATATTTTATACGACCCTTTTAATTGCCAAGTCGAAGCACAGCATGTACGTAATTTAACAGAGAGTGCGATCCGCCTGCGCAAGTCACATGATGATGAGTTGGTTTGATTTGGAGTGAACTAGATATTTTTACCAGTGACTCTTCAACATTTCGAAGGCATTTACAGATTGTATAAAATATCAAAAATTATTGTTTCGCATTTTCAGGGTGAGAAATTTTGAAATATAAGGCATGAATTACCAGAATTTTGAAGTTTTCAGCACCTTTTTGGCATTTTATGGCCAAGAACATGTGGAAACAAAATTTGAGATTGGTAATTTTAAAGAAAAATTACCTGTAAATGTCCTTGAAATGTCAAAATCCCTGGTGTGCAAAGTTCGAGGGGCTGCTGCTCCACCGCCTCACCTCGTGGCTTGGAATGATCAATTATCTCCTATTGGTGGCTGTCCGGTTTTTGAGAGTTGATGGCGGCTATCCAGTAGCTGACCTGATCTAACATATGATAGTCGAGATCCTCTCACATTGGCTGTGTGGCTGCCCTAGCACATGAGGCAACACCACTAATATGTACTGCACGTCCCAAGGGACAGAAAGCTAGTCAGGTGCTTTCAGTACAACGATACGCGAACAGGTAAACGTGGCCCCATCTCTTCCTGACCCTGGACTACAGGCTGCAGACTCGATGCAACTTTATCAATAATCACCGCACCTGTGTCTTCGAATTCGAACCGGCGAACCAGCGTAAGGAGGATAACCTTGAACTGAAATATAGCTTTGGATCATGTCAGTAACGTCACGGTCAGATGATATGTTGGTTTGCCACACCAAATTTGTAACCAATGCAGTTTCGAGGACCGTCACTGAAGGTTAATATACGCGACCACCCTGTAGAACAAAGATCCTTTGGCGGCAATTCGTCCAACCACCGATCAGGACGAAACTTCTTGGCATCACCCCACACGGAGCTCATTCTGTTGATAGTTTGGATAGGAATGATCACTGTCTGTGAATGGTGAGATCACGCAGGGTCTTCCCATCGAACTTCATCAACGAGCGCACCTGTCCGGCGGTTATCGGAATTGAGGATAATTCTTGTCCCTGTTTCCCAATGAGAGGATGGCGAAGGGGTAATACATCTTCTTTGGAAGAAACCCGTTCCATATACGGTGCTGCAGGGTGTAGCCTGAGACTAAGCAATGAATGAGCATGGGAGGTAACCGAAGCAATGTCAAACTTGCACTTCACGAGTCACAGCATCAAGGTATGGAAGTTGCGTGTGTAAGTCGTCATATGATGGTGAGCCACGATACGCCATAACTTCTTCTCTGAGGCGTGTTTGCACATGCGGGTTGAGAGCGAGTTCCCATATCGCATATGCGAGGGACTGTGCCGTTGTTTCTGATCCCGCCATGCTGAAGAGCACCCGTAAGTATCGGCTGCGAGAGAGTAGGAAAAACCGTACATGAACATACTAATCTGACATGTTCCGAAAGAAAGTTGGCGGGTCAAAGGGCTCAATCAACCTTGACGTTATGAATTCTTACATGATCCATGAGTTCGTCCCTCGCAATTGACCCAGCTGCGTGAGCAGAGACTAAGGAGAGAATCAGGAGTGCTGAATTGCAAATGACCGGAAGGTACTAACCCAACCTTGTGAGAAGATCATTCTCTTTGACTCCCGAGTCCGCATTCGCATGGCGGCGAAGAAGTTCCTTTGCCACACCGTCGTGGATTGTTTTACGAACATCACCTTGAACACGGAGTGCCTTCAACGGAAGCCTGTTGAAGATCGGGAAACGGCGGAGCATCATCACGGCCTAGGTCGAGTTAGCATGAAATGGGCCGTACAACGCTGAAAAATCACCAGAAAGCCCATTTGAGACACTCCCATGGCTGCCATTGCCCTCCAGGCCCCTAGAATCTTCCGAGCATCGCCGTTGCGTCCGCCGCCGAAATCATGTCCGAATCCAAGACGACCGATGACCTCCAAACTACGTAAACGAATTAGCGCTTTTTGCAAAAGTTACGCTTTTGACGGGGGAAATCACGTTGCTTGATTGACCCAGTCAACTATGCTCACGAGGGTTGAGCCACCTTGCTCTGAAAGATGCGCTTCGAGGTTGTCTGCAAGCTATTCACAGGTCAGCCGCGAACACTGCCAAACGATTCAACGTACCCTTTCTGCAGCTCCATATGTATCAGAGGTACCCCTTCGCAATGCATCGGGAGCTAGAGATGGTGCTACGAGATTGCGCATTCGTTTATGTTCTGTTTCGCCTTCAACCCAGCCTAGGGATTTCCCTAGAAGCCTGGCAATGCGAGGCCGTACCACGTCGCTATGAGCTATTGAATTATGGAAGGCCGGTTCCAAAGACAACTACGGGACGACGGAACCTACGATAATCGTAAACATGTCTTTGCATGATATGTGTCACCGCGAGCGGATCTGCCACAACGAGCTACTCATGAGAGAAATCAACCACACATCATTCTACACTACGGTTAGAAAATCCTTACAATATCAGGTTTAAATAGGGCTCCGCGAATCTTAATAGCTTGCGAATGTAGTTGATCCATCCATTGTGCGTATGCCTCTCCTACAGACATTTGGAAAACCGTCTTCTCGTGACCCCATAGTAGTGAGGCACCGCCCTTGGGAAGAAAAAAAAGAAGTTGAAACACACTTATGCGTCAGTATTGGGGTACTCACTGGCATCGGGACATCATTGAGTAACTTCTGAGAACGCCGTCTGCCTTCGAAGAGACAAATGAAGGCAGCCAAAACAGCACCTCCTGCGGTAAACCATAGCTCGACGTTCATTTAGAGTAAGTGCGTAGGTCCAGTCGATTTGGTGCCTACTGTATAAGCTGTATAAAAAAGTAAGTATCTTATCTTAATAAACTTAAGTAAGTGCTTGTCTTATAGTTGGAGCATGGAGGCGGTGTGGCGACCCCGGACAGCGCGCGCTCGTCGTCCGTTGGCGCATTTTTGCAAGACGAGCCAGCTAATGAACTACGTACGTAACCGTGCCAGAAAAAAACAGGCCATCGGCCAATTGAAGGTGCTTGGGGCACGGAACCTTTTTGCCTTATGTACATAATCATAACTGCCAACGCAGTCTTAGGTACTTATGCAAAGCAATTGTAAACAAGGTCCATCACCACCACTGGTGGAAAGTGGATACGCTGGAATTGTGCATAATGTGACATGTTGAACGATGCAACTACGTGTTCTCAACTGTTTTGCAATATGGATTCTGACTTTGGGACTAGGTGCTGTCATTTCAGCCACAACCACCAAACTACAACCAGAACGTATCAAGGTGAATGACCATACAAAACACTATACACAATATCTTCAGACGTGAATTGCCTTTGCAACGTATCTATGGAAGATGAAAAGATCAATGAATGGATTTGACGTCAGGACCATTCGGCGAAACTCACGGCTCTTCCAAGTAAGTGATTTCTTCGGGGCTCAACACAAATTCCTTGATAATGCTTTCCTGAAGGCGAGCGACAGAGTTTGCACCGACAATGGGGCTGGTGACCTTAGTCTGGCTCCAGGCCAGGGCGACCTGAGACATCTTCCAGCCTTTCTTTTGGGCGAGCTCGTTGACACGGTTGACGATTGTGGTATCGGCCTCCGAGTAAACTCTCTTGAAGGGAGTGTTCTCGAGCGCTTGGGTTCTCGTGGTGCTGACACCTGGAAGATGCGCGAGGGCGCCTGCGGCGAGTGGAGACCACGGAATTATACCGATCCCATTGTATTTGCAGTACCCATGCATTTCACGTTCCTTGGAAGATATGACATGAAGAACACAACCGCGTCAACGTATGGAAAGTCACATACCTCCTCGCGGTACAGCAGAGAATGCTCATCTTGCATACTGACAAACTTGGTCCAGCCGTGTTTCTCAGCGACTTCGTTCAAGAGTGCAAACTGCCAGCAGCGCATAGAGCTTGCGCCGATATAGCGAGCCTTACCACTCTGCACGATGTCGTGGAGTGCCCTCATCGTTTCCTCTGGAGGGACTTCGGGGTCGAAGCGGTGGATTTGGAGGAGATCAATGTACGGGGTATCGAGGCGCTTAAGGCATCCTTCAACGGCGTTGAAGATGGCAGCTCGTGAGAGACCGCCCTGATTGATGTAGCGTTGCTGCTTTGATAAGTCTGGAATAAGGTAGGTGTGCACGCCAGGGTCCTCGGACACTAGGCTGAACACCTTCGTGGCGATGACGACCTTGGAGCGAGGAATGTTGTACTGGAAAACAAGTTGTGAGTAACAACATAGGAGAGGCATGTGGGGCTATATACCATACCTTCTTGATGAAGTTGCCAAGGATAGACTCGGACTCTCCATTGGAATACACGTTCGCGGTATCAAACGTGTTGATACCCTGATCCCAGGCTGCTTTCAGGATTTGAAGAGATTCACCCTCATTGAGAATCCAAGGCTGGGGAGGTGATAAGAGAAGTAGTTTCTTCAAGTAATACGCTAATGTGTTACGCACGCCCCATTGCTCCTTAGATCCAAATGACATGCAGCCTAGCTATGAAAACGTACTTCAGACCAACGAATCGATGAATGGTGGATGTAGATGCTACTCACGATGGGGACAGAGACTCTGAGGCCTGACTTGCCAAGCTGACGGTATTCTACATTGGTGTTTGCCATGGCGATCGCGATGATGATGAGTATAGTGGTTAATGCAGCGAAAGAGAATGTGGGCGACTGTGCTATATACTGCTCAGCCAGCCAACCAGACCGCAGTAGGACAACGTGATCAACCTAAAGTTGCCCGTTACCCAAGAAGCTGCTGTATCACACAGCAAGACTTTGGCCTGACTATCTGGGGCTGATTGATTCAACGAAGTTGAACGAACCGGCCCATGCTTCAGCTTGGAATCAAGGGTTGGTTCTGTTATTTGATGCATCAAACATAACCGCAGGTTGATCATTATCTAATTATGATCTCAATCTCTCAACTAGCCGAAACATACCATTACAATACCAAAACTAGTAAACCGCATCTGCCGATTGCCGCATGGCTGTGTCGGTGTGGGCGAAATCCGCTGCATCACCGTGATCACGAGACTGATATTTTTGTTGGTAAAAAGTATAGAATGTATTTGCCGAGAGATAGGTTCAGTATACCATTTATGATCAACCAATCCTTTTCGGCATGCATACGGGGGATAAAATTTCAGTTCATGCCAAGGGCCTGCTGGCCAGCCCACCTCACAGGCAACAAATCTATATCAAGCCGATAGAGTCCCTGGTGGGCGAGAAGGATCAGGTTGACTTACGAAATACCACTCCACACTTATCGCTACCTCGCGGTTACATAGATTGTCAAACCGCTAACACTGCAGTCCATTGTGGTTCACACGAACCTGCCCGCCCGAAGCTTGCCTTGAATACAGAGCAACTGGCGGGTACGAGGCGTGAGAAGGATCAGGTTGCCATTTCAAGGTTTGCAATTTCGGGATTTGATTTGTTTGGGACCGCTTTTTGCCCCACAACTAAACCTTAATGTTGCGGAGCGTCGTCAATGGCCAACCTGACGCACGAGGCATAGGTCGATGGGTCTAACTCCGGCCCAGGAACGTGTACTACGGAGCAGAGACCGAACACGGGGTAGGTAGAGCGGCCCATCAGCAGGTGGCGTTGGCCCGTTATCTTCGTTATCTTCGTTATCTATCTTGGATTATTGCAAATACCTAGGTATGCCTAGATGGTTATCATTTTATATTATGACCTTCCCTTGTCATGCTCGCGACATAGCACCCATTGCAGATGACTTAAAGTATAAAGTTCGACCTCAACAAAAACTACCACACCTACCCTTACTCAAATATGTTCTAGCATGTAAAAAAAAATCAAACATAAGTCACCAAGTTTTGGGAGCAGGGTAGATATCTATTAAGCTCAGAATTAAGCTTATTGGGTGGCGTGGTGTGACTGAGGGGTCCATTTAGAGAATAGGGTGTCTCAAGGTATACCTGCATATTTTGTCCAATTGATTAGATTAGATTACTATGAGCTCTGGAGTTGGTCTGGCTTTCGGGGAATGGAGGTCATGTGGAACCTATCTCGTTATTTTATGACACAAAGAAACAGCTGAGTTAGACCCATCAAAGGATCCCTCCTGACACATGAAGCACCATGACAGTATTCCCTGAATCCCACAATACTACATCATGATGACACAACATTGATGAACTTAATTTTTCTTTATTATGTCAATTCCCATTTATATGCTGCAGGGTGATCCATACTCCACTATAGCCATAGAAAAAGAGCTGGACAGACAGGAAAGAAAGAGAACTAAATAATGAAATATGGTGAGTCATTGACAAGTCAACATGGAATTTTCATGGAAGGTCAAATAATAGTTTAGAGGAGAGCAAAAAGATAGGGGTTATAGACATATCATGACAGGTTGACATAGAGGGTCATGGTGTCACACTGGTAAGACATGGGGTGCTTGAGATAAGGCAAGAAAGCTCATAACTTCAACCATAAGCAACAGCCTTAGTTCTCATCACCCATCTTCTATGCTCTCCTCTCCTGCTGCTTCAGAATTTCTCTATCCTTGCATCCCCTCCTCATTTTCTGCATCTGTGTTGCATGTTGAGCATGCTGGGGACCTGTGGTGTGAGTGACCATAATTGTGGTGTGTTGCTTGTAGTACTAGCATGAGGGAGGTGTGGCTTAGTACATGTGGTTGGTGTAATTTTACTTATGGTTGGTGTATAAGGGCATGGCTATCTGCAAGGAGAAAGGAAGAGTTTGTATACTATAATATGTATACATAGGATTGAACATGGCAAGGCCCAAGGAGAAAATGACCTCAGAAATGTACTAGTAATAGGCAAAATGTGAGGGTTAAACTAACTAGTTCACACTTTTCAGGTGCATTGATCTTTCTATATCACCTCTTATACCAACCTGATCACTCATGTGGTGTCACAACTGGTATCATTCTGTATGATCTACTGTTCATACAATCCACCACATCAGATGGAGATGGAATGTGTATGAGAGTATGATTAAATGGGGGGGTAACAAGACAGTAGTCAGTACATGAACAGCAGTCAGTATTATATACATTTTTCCGAGCAGAGGCAAACAAAGGTAATGAAAGAGGGAGACCAATGAGGTGAGCCGGCGGTATGCTTACGCCCTCCCAGCCTATCAAGATAACTTTGTCTTCTCCCAGACATCTAACACCTTGCAGTTATCCAGTTCTCGATGTGGCAGCCATTCATTGTCTTCCACACCATAACCAACCCAATGCATGAGGTACTTCATTCTGTGACCCACTTTCTTTTCGTCAATGATGTTCTCAACAAAGTTTTCCAGTTGTCCATCACTTGTAATGACAGGTCCAGGGCTAGGAAGTTCTCATTCGGGAAAGAGTTCAGGATTGTTTGTTGTGTGTCGATGAAGTTGGCTAACATGGAAGGTGGGAAAAATGTTGGGTGAGTTAGGTAGGTTGAGTGTGTAGGTAGAAGTGTTTGGGTGTGCTTCAACAATGGTATATGGTCCATCATATTGTGGCATAAATTTGGTGGAACACCCAGAGTGCTTTTGCATGTACTCATGCCACTGATGTTTAGTTGACAACATGATGCAGTCACCAGCCCGTAATGATAATTCTGATGAGCAACATTTGTTAGCGTGACAAGCTTGCGAAGCTTTGGCAGTAACCAGGTTATCCTGCACCTCCATAATGTCGAGTTCGAGCCCATGTAGTGCTTTGGACTGTAGGATATGGCCAGCCAAGGTTGACAAAAACCTGTACCAGATGGGCCAGTCAATCATCTGACAAAAACTATAATAGGACAGTGATTGCCCAGACTCAGCCACTGCCAAAGAGGGGCAAAGAACGACTGAGGAATCTGAAGTGAAAACTAAGTATATATGTGTAGCGGAGTGGGCGGAGAAGTGCTTGCTAATGATAATAAAGGGGACAGGAACAGGAACAGGGGGGAAATGGGATTAAGTGATGTAGGAAAGTGATGGAATGCCCCTGGAGGCTCAGGAGTGATGACAAGTAGAGAATGATGTGATGTGATGAGAGTCCGCATGAATTCCGCATGGATTCCGAGTGGGCACTGAAACTCTGAGCAGATCCGCCACCAGGTTGTCTGTATGAACGTAGCAAATAATGGTTTCTCCTTGTCCGACAAGGTCGTCTTGGACGAAGGGGTACTTCCACTGGATGTGCTTAGTCCGTGCTCGGAATTGAGGATTGCAGCTTAGGATGATGGCGGCTTGGTTGTCGCAGTGGAGGACAGTGGGCCCCTTTTGTTGATGTCCAATTTCTTCGAAGAAGCTCCAAAGCCATGCGAGATGTTGTCTGGCGAGACTAAGTCCGATGTACTCTGACTCCATGGTGGAGAGCGCGACCATGGTCTGCTGTTTACTAGACCAGGAGATAGCTCCGCGATTGCCGAGGAAAAGGAATCCGGAGGTGGAGTGGGAGTTGTCCGGGTCCTGAGACCAACCTGCGTCGGAGTACCCCTGAAAGTCCATGTCCATGGACACCTTGGAGCCGTCAAAGCGGAGTTCCATGTCCTTGGTAGCTTGGATGTATTGGAATATGTGTTTTGCCGCTTCCCAGTGCATTTGCTTCGGTGCGGCGCTGAACCGGCTGAGCATTCTGACTGTGTATGTGATGTCCGGGCGTGTTCCGAGCATGAGATACATTAGGGAGCCGATGACTGTGAGGTAGGAGACTTTCCGGCCTTCAATAACCATCTCCAGGAGGATCTGATCGTTCTCTGGATCTGTGGCAGAGAGCTGGGAGTTGTGTGCCATGGGAGTCCAGATGGGTTTACAGGTGGTCATTCTGACACAGTCTAGGATGGTCTGGGAGTACTGGTGCTGTGACAAGGAGATGGTGCAGAGTTTGCGGTCCCGGTTGATCTCGATCCTGAGGATGTACTTGGCTTCTCTGAGATCGCACATTTTGAAGGCCACCAAGAGTTTGGCTTTGACGGGGTTCATAAACTGTCTAGAGGAAGCTGCTAGGAGTAGGTCGTCCACATAAACAACCAGAAAACACACTTGCCCGTCCTTTTGGAAGACATAGAGGCATGTCTCCGCGTCGAGGCAAGTGAATCTGAGTTCTCTGAGCTTCTTGTCTAGTGTCTTGTTCCAGGTCCGTCCGGCTTGCTTAAGTCCGTAGAGGGAGTGCCGGAGTTTCCAGCAGTACCCGGGCTGGATAGGGACTCTGTCCGGAGGAAGCAGGTAGAGATCCTCCTCCAGTTCTTTGTTGAGGTAGGTGGTGGAGACATCCATTTGGTCAAGCTCCAAGTCATGTTTGGCGGCGAGGGCAATAAGAGTCTGGACGGAGTCAAGGTTTGCCACAGGGGCAAATACTTCCTGGTAGTCAATTCCTTCCTTCTGAGTGAAGCCCCGTGCGACAATGCGGGCTTTGTAGCGCTCAACATTTCCAGTGTGGTTGCACTTGATGCGGAAGACGGGCTTGGAGGTTATCGGAGTGA